>VWZF01001851.1:254513-292377 GCA_013396755.1 Sclerurus mexicanus | reverse complement strand
GGACTGCAGCGTCTGCACCTTCCGCAACAGCGCCGAGGCCTTCAAGTGCTTGATGTGCGACGTGAGGAAAGGCACCTCCACACGGTGGGTCGCCGGCGGAGCGGGGAGCGGGGGCGGCGGCGGAGCGGCCGTGACAGGAGCGGGGGCCGGGAGGGAGGGCGGCCGTGACAGCGGGCAGGTCGCGCTTGCCGGGGAACACCCAGCAGCCCCCCTGACCCAGCGGTGCCCCGGCGTGTGTGGAAACAAATAATAAATACCAGGAAGGGCATAAGTGCCTACACAGCCTAACCCTGGAGAGGCTGTGCCCCTCGCAGGAAGGGGAACCATCCCCTGGGGTGTGCCTGCAAAGACACTCGCACTTTAATATTTTTTTCTTTTAAATTCTTTTTTTCTGTGAGTCTTACTTGGCCTCCTGCATAACCCCTTTTATATTGCTATTATTATTCACTTTTCATCACAGAGCATCACTGTCCATGCTTCTGGGGGTTGTAGTGTTTAGAGGGGAATTGTTAGCTGAATTGCGTGGTGTGGAATTACTTCCCTGTGTAACCGGGACTTCCCGGGTGGTCCTTTTCTCTCTACACCAGTGGGAAAGGTTGCGGTGGATTACCTGGTTCCTGTGCCTGCCCATGTTTTTCAGTAATGCGGCCTAAACGTGTGTGCTTGGGGAATAGAGGCTTTTTATAAACCAAAAGGAGTGCACTTGTAGCCACGCATGCCAACAGAAGAGAACATTGCTCGAGAGTTCTTTCTTATGATTATCATACCTAGGGGTTAATCCAGTCAGCAAGAGAAGTTGAAATGGCAGTCAAACTTGCAACGCTACCAAAAGCCGCAATTGCAATGCAGATATTGGTCAAAGCAGTGATGAATGTGACTTGCAACAAATGTTACGTTTGAAACTGTAACTGCAAGATTGCATCCGATTACTTGCGGAAAAAAGGATTACTCTTTATTTTTGGAGTTGATTTTTTTAGACTTCTGAAAACCAGAATGAGTGTTGAAAGTGAACTTGAGTTTTGAATACTAGTTGATCTTTTTTTTTTTTTAAAAAGGGAAATCAGTGAGGTAAATGTCCTGAGAAGGAATTGCATCTGTCACAAATAGCGTGGCTTCTAGTTATAACAATGGCATTGTGTTTATATCGCAGAGAGATGTGTACAGATTGGTAATATTCAGCAAAATAAGACTACTGAATTAGTGTGGAGTCTTTTAAAAAAGGCACTCTAACATGCAATCAGTTTGACAGGCAAAGTCAGTGTAAAATTATGTTTTGTTGCATTGGAAACTCAGCTGGATAAAAGCATTGAAACTTAAAACCCTACAAAGCAAAAAAAACCCCATGCCCAACCAAAGAGTGTGGAGTTCCTGAGAAACAAATATTTTCATTGCATTCTAGTTTACTCACTTGAATACTTCATGTTTTATGTATTTTAGCAACAAAACGTTTGTGGGGGTTTTTGGTGTTTTGTTTTTTTTTTTTTTAATTTCCAGTTTCTCCTGGACCAGTGACCTGCTATGGAAGAACTGTAGTTCATAGGTTGAGTTTTGTTTCTCTGCTTAAACAGTTACAATGCGTACATGAGGAGGTTTACGGGTTTCTTTTTCCCATGAGATTTAAATGCGTAGTATGTTCATATCTTTCCAAAGTTGAGTTTTTGCACATAGCATGAGATAAATACAGGTTGAGGTTTTAGGCCAGGCAGTTTTTGTCTCCAGTTCTGATATTTGATGTGAGCTAGTAAGTAGACCTTTTTGTGTCTGTGGAGAGAATTGTTAGGGTGCCAAAGAGACAAAAAAGGCCACTTAGGTGATTTTTTTTTTTTTAAACGATCTGGAGTCCAAGCTGCCAAATTAGTGCCTTGTCAAAGCATTTGTTGGTATTGCTTATAGGACAAAATGGTTTTCAACAGCGTTAGATAGAATAACAGTACTACCATGTTTTGATGACACTGAGAATACATTATTTATTTATTTCTGTCTTCCATTTTGAAGCTTGGTGTTAGATTAAATTGATGCCTCAGCATGGTTCTTAGTGTGCAATGGTTCTTAAAAATTTTGACTGTTTTTTACTGATGAGAGCTATAAGACAATGTAAAACACTACTCTTTTTCTTTTTTCTTTTTTAATTCAGAGAAATCTGTTTCTTTGTGGTGGAATGTTTAATATCTACTTCTGCATGTTAAAATTCACTAAATGTGACCAGATTTTCAAATGGAAAAACAAGCAATCATATTCAAGTTTAGTGAGTTTGAAGGCCACTGGAAATTAGGTGCAAAGTTGATTAAAACTTTTTTTTAATACTGATTATGTACATTTTAATTTACAGAAATATTTTCAGGTCGGGGTGGGCTTTATGGGTGTTTTCATTGTAGAATAATGTCTTCTTTCCAAAAGAGTTAACTTTTGTGCGAGAGGCTAGACATGGATTATGGTTTTTTTACAACTGGTGAAATTGTTAAGATTAGTGCAAATAATTCTGAGGACTTCTTGATTATATCTTATTTTTAGACTGGATTTTCAAAGCAGATTAACTTTGTCTATGGCAGTATTACATTGAATGGTTAAACTGGGCTATGCTTGGAGGGGGGATGTCCAGGAGAAATCCTGGATGCTGCAGGAAGTAGTGTAACTGACTCCCAAGGTGGTGCTCTTTTCCTTGCGTTAGTACTAGTACTAAAGGAGTGCGCCAACATGGTGCCAGTTAGATGTGCCATGAGTCAGATGTAAAACTTAAGTTCCTATCTGCCAGGTGAAAACTCCTGTACCTTTTACTCTAGAACAGTTGCCAGATGTTAATTTGGTAATGTCACTGAGGATCTGAAACTCTCCCTGTAGACATGGCTTTCATATTTAATTTCTAACCTAAAGTGTTGTGTTTTGTTGCTTGGGTACTGAGAAATTATGTTCGTCTTGGTAGGAGACTACTCTGAATGTAGTAATTTTCTACATGTGACCTTTAAAACATTTTGAAATTTTCTGGAGGAAAGATGTTATATAAACATAAGGAACATAGGACTGTAATAATTATTTCTTACTTGGATAAATCTCCTGCTGAAGTTCATTAGAAGCATGAGTAAGGAGTACTGAAGAAAACCCTAACATACTGTGTTATAGAGGAAACTGCTAGCAAGCTCTCTATTTAGGTTGCCTAATAGTTTCCATTATAAAGAAGTTGTATGACCTCCTTGAGAAGCTTTATTGAAGTTTGGCAAGAGGAAAAGTCCTTAGGCTAAATAAGTGGTTTGATTTCCTTGCCCCATGAAATTGTTTAAGTTTTGTTGAGACTAAATCACTTGAAAAATCATCATTCTCTCTCTGTCACTCATGTTGTACAGAAAAGTCATTGCTAGAGCACTGAAAAAGCTCAGACTGGAATAATGTAAAAGCAACAGTGGCAATGATGGTATGTTGAAAACATGGAAAGGAATTATTTGGCTCCCGGGGAGGTTATAATGTGGTTGCTGAATTTGGTCTGACTCTCACAATTGCCACTTTGTCAAAAGAAAGTTGCCTCCATTGGCAAGCTACCATTTCTTTTCTTTCTTTCCTTCTGCTCTTCATGGCACTATTAGTATACTAGAAGTATACTAATAGTGGTTAACCTTCAAGGCTGGATCCTTGGACAGACCTTATTGCAGCAAGTACTTCCTCCTGGTTTGTCTGTCCTTCAGTAGATGTTTGGATTTTGCTATTCTTGCCAGCTAACACCATTAGTCACTGTGATTTAGATGTGTGGTAAAGCTGAAGATTAAGAGTTTCAGTGTTGCTGGGAAGAACTACACAAGACGACTGGCATTCCTGCTACAGGAATGTATGTTTCCTAGTCTCTTCTGCCTTCTATGAGGCTGCATTACTGCCCTGTTGTCACCTCTGCTCAAACTTCCTCAGAAGCATTATTAATGCTCTTGTTATTCAGTTAGCAATAGCATTCAGATTTAAAATTACCTGTCACTTTGCTTTCCTTCTTGTGGTTTTTATGCATGTGGTCTGATCTCTAGTTGCAGGATCCTGGGTTTTTTTATGCTGTGATAAACCACTTCGCCTTTCAGTATGAATGATGAGTATCCAGGGAAGTGTGGTGAGAGCTACAGAAGGAACTGCAAACACTGGCTTTTTAAACTTTGAAATGCTTGGAATGATACTCTGCTGTCTAAATAAAGGAAAAAAGAGGGACAGGGACACATGATCAATTTCACCTTTTCAGAGCTGATAGCATTCTGTGATTTTTAAATTAGGAAAAAGGGTAAAATTCCAAAGGATATTTTCACTAATGGTATTCTCTAAGCTAGCAACAGGGGAAAATTTGTTGAATAAAAGTGTATTTTTTGCTTGTTACAGTTTTATATTTTAGAGCCTCTTTCATTTCTTCATTTGAATTCAGTAAAAGCTTAATCTTACCTGTGAATATGGGTGTTAGTGCACACTGTTCAAGTCCATAATATTTTTCTTTTGGCAGTGGGTAGGGAAGCACAATAAAGAGATGACACAGGTACAAGTGAATTCTGTGAAGTTTTGTGGGGTTTTTTTATTTGCTTGGGTTTAGGTTTTTTTTTTTGTCTGTTTGTTTCTTGGGGGGGTGTTGTTTGTTTTTTAGGGATTCCGATTTCATACATGTGTTGAGTGGGCTGCTATATGCAATATCAGTTATAAAATAGCCCCTGAAATTTGTAGCCAGAACAAGAAAGTCATCTTAAGTCAGGATGAATTTTTGTGGATTTGGGATCTATACGTTTTAACATCCTGTACTGCCAAAGCAGTGACATGTATAACCAGCTGAATGGGGGCATGGCTTCCATATCCTATGATCGATTAATCTTCATTACTGAATTGCTCATTTTCTCCCAGCCTAAGGTATGAAAAGCCAATTTTAAATCATACCAGTGTAAGGTATAAGGAACTGGGAGGCAATCTTTGTGCATTTCCCTGGTGTTTGGTCTGTGCTCCTTGACTGTGCCTGAGAGTATGGCAATCTAATATGTGTATGTATTTTATAAGCATGTCTGATAATTTCTTAAATATGAGATATAGGACTCTATTTGGAACTGTCATGAGTTTGTTTTTTGCTTTGAGAAGCATAAATAAAGTGTTTAATTTTTTAACTTGGATATCAAGGTCATTTTTCTTCAGAAAACATGTGCAATTTGTTTAGTCATGTACCATCTGGATGTTTGTAAGCACAAATCAGTTACATTTAATCAAATCTGGTATTTGTATTTCTGTTGAAATGCAGTACTGCTAAAAACAGTGTTGGTACTTATCTTGTATATCTGGTTTATCATGTCTGTCTCACAACAGCTTGTTAAGGACTCTCTTCTGCCTTCCAGTATGCAGCCTCTGTGTGTGCACGTGTGTGTGTGTGTATGTCAGGGGCAAGGTTGTAAAGGAGAAAAAGAGGAAGAACTGCCTGTCATGCTGATTTTACAAATACATGACTGAGTCAACTTAACAGACTGAAGAGCTGTTTGTTACTTGTGATATTGTGATAATTTGGAGAAGGAAATATTTGCAGGAATTGAGTGGAAAAGTCACATATCTATATTTAACCAAACTCTGTATTGCAAGTTTTATGTTTTAGGGTCAATATTAAATTATAAAGAAGAACAAGAATAAATAGTTTTCTTTTGCTCTGTAGATAGGTATTGCATAATCCAGTCATTCTGGACTTCTAGTCTTATTTTTAAAGAGAGTTTTTAGAATTGTTATGGAACTTATTTAGGAATTATTTTCCCTGAACAACATAGTGAAACTTAAGAATTCTATGCACATCGACTTGAATGAGTTTTTGTTTTCTTTATAAAACAATGAATGAATTTTTATTGAGTGGGCTGTCTCTGTTAGATGCTCCTGGTGGGTGTAGCTTGTATGGACAATACAGAATGCAATGTGCAGCCAATTGAAAGAAGATCAAGTTTATATTTTAGAAAGAAGTAAGGAAGGGGATTGTTGATTTTTTTAAGGTTAAATCTTGTGTTAAATCCTTATGGTTTTGAACTTAACATATATTTTAATCTGTTACTCTAAACAGCTCATAAAAAATTTCTTGGTTTTTTTTTCTCCAGCACAAACTTGATATTTTTAGTTTGACACTTGCTTGTTTTCTTTTTTTCTGTAGCTCCTTCCAGATGTGTTATGCTTCAGTAACTTTTTTTCCATTATTTTTTTAATGCAGTCTCCTCAGAAGAAAACAAGGAGTGTTTCACTTGATATTGGGATAAAATCCAATAGGGCCTATTTGATCCAACTCTGATAGTTGATTTGAACCTAGTTTAGTTGTTCATTTCTTTATCATGTTGAAAATAGAGCCATAAAATTGTAGAACTACTAAGGTTGGAAAAGAGCTCTAGGATCATTGAGTCCAACCATTAATACAGCACCTCTGTGTTCACCACCAGATGATGTCCTCAAGTGCCACATTGACACATCTTTTGAACATTTCCAGGGATTGTGACTCCAACACTTCCCTGGGCAATGTGTTCCAATGTCTGATCATCCGTTCAGTGAAAAACTTTTTTGTAATATTCAATATTCAAACTAAACCTCCCCTGTTGCAGCTTGAGGCTATTTCCCTCTCATCCTGCCACTTGTTACCTGGGAGAAGAGATCAAAATCCATCTTGCTACAATTCGGGCACTGAGATCAGGCTGACAGGCTTGTAGCTCCCTGGTGTTATATCAGCAATTAATTTGGCCAGAAGTTTAGTTACTTAATCTTTTATGTATATATATACCTTATATAATTAAAAGAAACAAACATGGAGCAGAAAGAAACCTATTGCTTTCTATAAACATTCTCTTTTCCTCTCCTGCAATAACTAATAATATCTATGATAACTAACGATATCAGAGCTGCTGAACAGGAAAAACTACTTAGCCTTCTGTTTCCAAGATCTCAGATTTGATCATGAGCTTAGGAGATATGCTCTCTAGAAAGCCAACTTTATTAATAGGCACTGCAGGATCAGAGAAAGATTCTGCCATCAAAATAGATTAGCATTTGTTTTCCACAGTTAGACAGCAGTAAAAGCTCTGAATTCTTTCACATTCATTATAGGGATGGTTCTGAGAAGGCTGATATATCTCATATATCTTATCTGTATTGTCCTAGGAGCTCAGGATGGAAAAGGTCTTCCAGTGATTTAGACCCTCTTCTCTACTGAAAGAGAATCAGTAAACCTAGGCAACTTCTAATACTATCTTTATTCTAACAAGTCTTCATTGAAGGGGACTTTAACCTCTTTAGACAGCTTATTTATAGCGCTTTTTACCATTGATGTTTTTCCAGATGTCTAACTTTTGTGTTCAGTGAGATAGGTTGATTTATATATCCCTCCCCTTTAGTGAACTACCCACTACATTTATAGTTCTTTGGTTACTGCCTTTTGGTTTTGATATTCATGCATTTTCTCTCTAAGTCTTCATATAAAAAAGAAAATTTCAGCAGTCTTTTCTTATAGGTAACAGTTTTCTTAAGTTTATATCATGATTCTTCATTCCTGAGTGTTCAGTTGACACATTTCAGTAGTAGCCCAGAATGAGGACATACCTTCAGCTGACTAATTTGTAGTGTATGGTTTCATAGGACTGTGGCTTTCCAGGATTCTTCTAAATTATGGTGTATGATGTGAATTCTGTGGCATCTTTTTAGATTAATATGCAGCTTACTGAAGAATGCTATGGAGACTCTGGGAAGATTACACCTGCAGTGCAGAACAAATAAGACAGGTCAGAGACAAATTCCTTCCTGTTTGATCACAAAACCAGCTGTGCCTAGTATTGGCTCTGTTTAGTGCAACGACGACTGTACTGCTGCATCACTGTGAACCTCATGTTTTGCATGTGTTTTTTTGCATAGATGCAAGAGGCATCACAGTTTCTGCAGGAAGGGGACAGAGGAGCAGCCTGGAGGATCCAATCCTTTGTGGGATTGGCAGTTGAAGGAGGTCACTTCCCTATAAATCCCAAGGATCTAGAGGTCTAAAAGACTGTAATCACTGCTTTCTGTGTAGACTCCCATATATTGCCTCCTCAGGGAATGTTGTCAAGGAAATTAAGCTTCCTAACCATTGCTCATGGAACACATTGTCATCTAGGAAACATAAATTGGTCAATACCAATGTTTCTCAAAAAGGGTATTTTCAATATAGCTTTCATGCTGAGCATTGGTGAGCCATAGTCTGTGGCTCAGAAGAGGGAAAGAATTCTAACAACAGTGTGCAGGAGGTTGGAGACTTCAGACTGATTGTTGGAGAACTAACATTTGATGGATACTTTGGAAAGTATCCATGAAGATGAACTTTGTCTTTCTAAAGGCCCTGATACATATATTTCTTCTTAGGGCAGGCTGTTGTGCACAATACCAGTTGTCTTCAGGAGACTTGCTGGCCTCATCTGTTAAATGTCATCTGGAAAATAGGGCATTCCCTTTAAGGGGGTGATTAAATAGGGCCACTGCCTCAAGGGGTAGTTTTCTGTACATTTTTACAATGACTGATAAAACCATATGGGTCTTGTGAGTCTATTCTAATTGAATCAGCTTTTATTGAAAGACGGAATTGCTGGAAATGCACTGAATGGATGAATTCCAAGTAAATGATTCACGTTGTAAAACAGTTAAGAATATGAAAGCACAAATCAGAGCTGTCTGAAAGTTAGAATTCAAATATATAGAGGATGTGTAGAAATTGGATTGTTAGTCTGCAGTATGCAGATGGAACTATATTATGTTTTCCCATACAGAGTACTAGCTCCATTGTTTGCACTGTCATAATTACACAGTTGTATAATTTGCAGAGGCAGTGTAATGTACTGTTAACACTCTAGGATATGACAGAGGTAATGGTAATGAGAAAAAATAATTTTGGATAGCAACGCAAGTTGTTGAAGGTGCATTTAATCATGATCTGCTTCAATGTAGAAATAAAGACTAGTTTCTCACAAAATGGCTTTGTGTGGTGATTAGTGTGAGCATATTCATGTGACATGGCAAGCTAAATGTAGTTTAATCTGATAGTTTTTATTCTATGAATAGCTTAATAGAGTACTGATGACTGGGGGATGGTGAGCTGATCTGTATCAGAACCCAAAGACTACTTCTCCTGGTAGCAATTTAATTTAATTGCTAGCAACTTGTACTTGCATTACAAGAACTGGTAATAGGAAATATCTTTTCATAATGAGACTTCAACTGCTAAAAAATCAGGAGTGGCATCATTACGTGAACTGCTTTCTTCTGTGTAGAACAGAGTTTGAAAGATCTAACTAGTCACAGTGTTTGCAATACTGCTTAGTATACACAGTGTTCCTGATGGTTTCCTATTTGCTTTAAATAATATCATTGATGTGCTTATGCAGAAATGGATATTTTTTTCTTATTAGGAGGTAAGTTGTGGCCTACTTGGACTTGATCACAGAACGCAGAAGTAGTAATAGAACAGATGTTTTTGTTGGGTTTATAGCGAAGTTGAAAAAGCATCTTCCTTTGTTCTAAAATATTGTTTGACAGAACCTAGAAGCTGTTGTTGCACAAGATGCTGCAGAAAGAGATTGTGAAGTGGATATGATAGCTGGTAAAAAGATAAATGTAATTTTATAAAACAAATTTTGGTTATATCAAATCTAGAAAAATACATTGTTAGTTGAAAAATTGCCAGATAAACAAAAATGAAATCTGAAAACATTGTAGCTACTAGTCTGCAAATATGTGGAAGGGTGTATTAAAAACTGTTGTGTGTTTTGTGTGTAGAAATATTTATTAATTCTCTCTAATTATTTGAGAATGTCTTACATTTGACAAAAATAGTCCTCCACTATTAAAGCTTGAAAAATATTTCATGCTTTTAAATGTTTACTGTCAAACTAGCACTTGAAAATTTCATAGTCTTGAACCACAAAGAGGGATCAGTAAAAAAGATAGGGAAATTGATAAGGTAAAGATAGGGATTTTTGTTCTTGGTTTCCATGCAGCTGGATTGTATATACTTAAAAGCACTGTAATGGTAGAGATTTGTGCCTGAAATGGAATGAAAGGTCTAAAATGTAACAGTTAAACTTTTGCCTTCTCACTTGAAGTTTAATAAGACTCTGACACTCCTTATATGTCAAATTGGCTTTGGACTGTCAGCATTATTACATGAGGACAATCACTACAATGACTTCATGCATGTCTGTCTGTCTTGGTTCTAGTGATTTCATTCTCTATTATAAGGAATTCAGGTATCAATTTCTTGACTCTTAGGAAATTCTTTTGCATTTGTAAGCCATGATAACAAGATTATCATGTGAAATTAAATTTGGTTCCATTTATTTTATTTAAAGCCATCAGTACCCCTGCAATGTCTATATAAATATAGGTCTCAGCCTTCCAACATTTTTCATTAATTCCTAGTCTTGAAAAAAGAAGCAGTCTCTTTGAAGTTAAGCTCTTTGGAGGCAGAGGTTAGCTCAAAGCAAGGAAGACTCAGGTAACTGTGTCTACGTTTAATTTTTAGGTGAATGTGTGGGTGAAGTTGCTTACATTTGTTACTATTGAAACCACTTACAGTGGGAGGGAAAAGAGACTCTGAAAGGGGCATAGATGCAAGAATTACTAGAGTCATTGTTACCTCTTTTGCGGAAAGACCTCTGAAAATGAGAGAAAAAATGCCTGAATGCCTGTTAATTACTTATACTGATAAAGAGTTACTATATAAATATATGAGGGTGGGGGAAGAGAGGTAACTGTATCAGAAAGACCTGCCTAGTGGGTGAGAGGAAAGTTTATTTACTTAGTAACTTCAAGGTAATGTGTTATTTGTTAGCAGAAACTGAAATCCGAAATAGCTTCTTTTTGTTTTGGTTTGGTTCTCCCTCCACCGGGAGCTATTTAGACCTTCTGGCATTTAAATCTGCATCATCGATCCATCATGGAAACGTCACATTCCAAAGCTGCCGGTTGTAACCTGTCCTGGGATCTGCTGAGTGAAAAGCTGTCTAAGCTCTATTACAAAGTTATAGTTAGAACTTTGCATAATTAATGTCTTTTTGAAAATGCACAGGATGCGTATGGTACTGTGATATTGCTGTAATATTTAAGAGTTAATAGCTGTGCCCTGTAAAAGTTGCTGAAATAGAGGCTGTAAGAATTGCTCTAAACATTCATACCTAAGTCAAGGTGTTAGAGGAGTAGTCATTCCTTAGAAAATCTTCTATATAAACCCACTTTTTCACAACTTTTGCTTTGTTTGAAAAGCTGTTTGCTGTAAGATCATGTCTTTCTCTTTGACTCCCTGTATGTATCTGCTTGTTTTGGGGATTAGGAACTACATTTTATTTTTACATTAATTGTTCTAGTTACTGTGTTAAGATGTATTTGAGAATGCAGATTGTAGTAGTGAAATGAGGACGTGGTGAAGGAGATTTGAGTAGAGACTAGATAGAATATGACGATGAAGTAGAAAGTATGCAAAGATAAGCTTTTCTTGAGCTTTCAATAATGACGGTGAACTAGAAAAATGGAGATTAGAGTATTACTGTGGATATCAGATTTCTATTAGCTTCTTGAGACATTAATATTTAGGATAGATGGGAGTGCAAAATGATCTTCAAATAAATGATAAGATATTTAAAGACTGTACATTTGTACTGCAAAATCCAGTCTAGTAATGAAAGAACAGAGTAGGATTTGAATGATTCAGCTTTGTTCTCAACAAGATTTTAATGCACTTAACTGTATTCTGTTTAAACTTTTTTAAAAGAAATGTATGAAACAAACATCAACCAAATAGGATTTTTGTTAGGGTTTGGAGTACTAAAAAGGCTTTTCTGAAATCATTGCTAGATGAGGGAATAGCAAAAGCCGGTGGAGGAGGAATGCTAGTATATGCATGAAATTAGAATTCCCTTTGGAAAAAAATATTGAGTGCCTTAACTGAGTCATCTCAGTCAGAAACACACAGAAGCCACACAGTAGCAGATGGAAAGGAGATAGGCAAGTCTGCAGGGCATGAAAGAGAGAGGATACAATCATCTCCTCTGTTTACAGAAGGTTACTTTTTAAGCCTTGTCCTTCATAAGTGGTAAACAGAAGGAGGTGGAATTCAAGAAAACTTGAGTGTTTATTTAGAGGAGTTGGCTGACTTTCTCTGAAGCCTAGTGAGTAGTTCTAGGTATTTTTTCTACAAGCTGACTTACCTTGTTCTTTTATGCTTTGCACAAAGATACTTAATTGGGAATGTCTGACTTTGATTGTCTACTATGTTATTCAGAACTGTGACAAGTGTTCTAGGTTTAATCCATAATGCATCACCATACCCTGTGTTTCTAGTGCAGCTTTTGGAATAAACTCCAAGACTTTGCCAAGGAGACACCATAAAAAACCCTCCGTGTGGAATCTGTAAAGGCAAAAAGCATTTCTTTATTGTACTGATTCTGTTCTTTAACACTCAGCGTCACAAGTTTGACCAAAGATGATGTATATAAATAGCTTATTTACTGCTTTTAAGACCTTTTGGTAATAGCAATTTTGATGAGTCTTGCAAAACCCTGGACAGTAAAATTCAGGGTGCTAATTGACTAGACTACTGTTTCCCAAATAATGAGTTCTGCCATACCGTGCTGGTAGGACAGAACACATTGCAGAAGCATGAAAGAAGTTGATGTTCAAAATATATTTAACTCATTACTTATGTCCTGTGCGGTAAGGGCCTTAAAGCAACAAGAAATAGAGTAGAAGATTTGGGAACTTGCATTAACTTGGAAGCTTTTATTCTGTCCACCTGAGTCACCTGAAAGGGAAGAACACTTTGTATTTAAAAAATAATGTGGAGTTTTCATTTTTGAGGAGAGGATTCTGTGACCAAGGGTAAGACAAAATCAGTGAGGTTTCTGTTCCAAATATTTCTAACCTCTCTTTCTTGAGGAATAAATCTGCTGTCTTGAACAAAAGGTCAGTGTCTTCCTGCAGTGAAGTTTAGATAATTGGTACTGCTTAAGGATTAGGGGTACTTTTGGATAAAACCTCCTTAAGTCTCTGAAACCTGGTTTGTTTTGGTGAGGCTTTTTTTTTCTTTAAGAAGTGGAGGAAATTACAAAATTCATGTACAAAGTTGAAATTTTTGAATGCATGGGATACCATGTAGATATTCTACATAAAAACGTGAACCTTGTATGCCAGTGGTGTGTTATGCTGACTCTCTTGAGAAATAGGTAGATTTGGGGTTGGTTCGTGGAAAAACTGTCACAGTTGTCCACATTGTGCATTTTGTTTCCAGACTATAGTGAATTAATTCTAGAGCTGGTGTGACAGGTAAGTAGCTGAGGTCCAGCGGTGGCTGCAGAAGCAGCACTGTGCAAATGTAGTTGTGTTCTGTATATATTAAATAAATTCAGCCAAACCTCAAGATGCTTCAGCATTAAGCCAATTTGCTTGTCTGCATATGTTGGCCATAAGTATTGTACATAGACATTTTTTGTTTATTTCTGTTCTCAAAGTGAACCTGCTTTGTTGTAATGAAACCAAGTTATTCACTTTATCAAATTAGTCAAAATGCTATTAACATAGTTATTGGTGAACTCCAAATGAGGGAAATTAAGGAAGCATGTACTGCTGTGAGATGTCCAAAATTACTTACGAGCAGGAAGGTATTGTGTTGAGCTGTGGGACATGAAAATGACTTGTGGCAAAAGTTCCAGATACATTTGTCCTAGTGCACTGTGTGTGTTCTTAAATGAGTATTTTTCTTCTATAGTCATGTAAATCGCTGTGTTAAAAAGACTTTTTTTTTTTTAAAGAATGCCAGCAATGAAAACTAGTCCATCCTTTTTAGTATTAAATATTTGCTTCATTTGAGAGCATCAGTGTCAAATGGATTTCTGTACACAAAACCTGAAGAAAAGACAAGTCTCTTCAGCCTCTGTACATATACCTTCTAAACCAGCAGCTAGATCAAATCCTATAAGATAAAAGGTAGTAACATCCTACAACAAAAAGACCGGAGTTAAAATGATGACATTCTTGTTGTTTAGCACTTATGGGAATTGTAGGGAAGATAAAAACTTTATCCTTGTACATTTGTATCAGTGTCTACTGGCTTTTAAAACTCTTTAAAAACCAAAAATGTTAATTGTCCGAATTTTTGAAAGGAGACTACAAAGTATGTGGGTATTTGTGTGGAGGACCTTGAAAACAACATTGAAATTAGAGAATGAATAAAAGTGTAGTGGATGAGGTTGGTATAGAAGTGTAGGTAGGAGTATGGCTGATGTTAACTTAGAAGAAAGATAACACTGAAAGGAAAACTGGGTGGTAGAGAAGGAGAGGTGTAGTATTCAGAGCTGTAATGTTATACAGTGCTTAAACCATAAAGTTCACCTCTGTTGAAAAGAATTGATAGCTCTTATCTTCTGTAATAGTGTATGCCTTTCTTTGTTAGTGTTCCCCTTCGAATGACTAAAGTGGCATTACTAGACAAAAATGCAAAGCTTTTAGGGGCTGGCTAAATGACATGTATTGTTTTTATGAACATTTCTGCTTGTTGTTCTGGATTGTTCAGTTGTGGTGGTGCAATAATGATCTAGTGGTAGAGGCAAAAATGCTTGTAATCTTAATGCAGAAGGTTGTAGAACTTCTTTTTAAACACTGGCTAGCTCAGGTGCTCTTAAATATGCTTTAAAAGCAAATTACCATAAGAATACTGCTGAAATAAGAGGCAGTATTAACACTGTCTGTATATGCTTAATCTGTAGCAGCCTGTTACAAGGAGTCTTTAACTAACTGGTTTTGAAAACCAGTAATTTAAAATGTTGTGTTTTGGCAAATCTTAAAAATCAATTTCCTGTTACAGGGATAGTTTCTGACTTTATCTTTTCTCAGAAAGCCTTTCTTGTATGAATTCCTTCATGCTTGAATGACATGATTCAGCTATTGCTAAGTCAGGAACAATTCTATCAGGTCAAAGCTTCATGAGTGGTAGAGTTTTCCTATCTCCTGCATGGCTTGCAAAGTGCTTGGTTACAGTTCAGTAGCCCTTTTGAGTACCAAAAGAAAAAAAATTTGAATGCTTGAAAGGCACTCTTAGTGTTGAGAGAGATCAATTACTTTTTTTCTTCTCGAATTTTTTTTTATATATAAGAACCTCGAATGTGTAATTTAATAAATTTGGAAGTGACAAATCAGATCATAAAATTTAGAACATAGACATAAGTGATAGGCAGCTATAGAAATACATGACAACTGAAAGGTGTCTGTTTAATGAAAGGAATGAAATAACTGAGTGGAATCCCTTGTCAGTAAAACCACATCAAACTTCTTGATTCATTTTTATTGCATCTTCCAAAATATGATTTCTCTGTGGGTTGTCTCAACTGATGTCTGTTCTTTGTTGCAAAGGGTTTGGATTTTTGGAGTTTTTTCAGTCTCATTTGTTTTATGGTATTAGGAAAAGAAATTTTTTTCCTGTCTCTACTTCTTTTTAACAAGTTTCCATTATCATGGTGTTGTCCACAGTCCTGGGAAACAATTCATTCTGTGTGACAAAGTTCACTACTGTCTTAGTTCACAAGTGACATGTCAGATTATTCTCTCAGGTCACTGTGTCATAATAATGGGATTGTCCCTTCACTGTCACAAGAAACTGTATCCCTATCTTCTGATGCCATCTTCAATTCAAAATAGATCATTGGTTTTGCTTATATATTACGAGTGTTTTCCACCTGAAATTATAAGCTCATGCATCAATTACACCTTGGTGGTTCTTGCTGTTAGGAACTACTATGACAAAAGGCCAAAACAATTCTGAGACAAGTTTCCTTAAAAATGATGTACTCTGTTAACCTACACATTTGTAGGCCATCAAGTTGTTTCAGTGGTTGTGGACTCGCTACAGTGTGCGCTTTGCAAGGTCCTAGTGCTGTCCTGAAAAGCCTGTAGTCATATAGTTGCCAGTTGAAAACTACCCAGCTGGGTGGGTTTACAAAGTGTTTTGTTCTTGTTCTTTGTCTCTTCATAAACTCAGAGCAGACTTAGTCCATGAGTGTGTAAACAGTAGTCTAGTTTTTACCTCAAAAGTTCTATTGTGTTGACAGTTTTAATAGTCTTTGCTTTAACTTATTTTAATTCTTTCAGAACTTGCTATGAAGACTCATGAAATCTCAGCTAGTTTGTATTAACTGCTCTTCCCACACTTTATGGATTCTTGTTATTTGATTTTTGCTCTGTAATATGAACTGTTGCAATCATTACTGAAAATGTAACTTGTTAATGGGAGCTGCCTTGATTTCCTCCTTTTGTTATTTTTCTCATCTCTTCAGCAAGTGTCAGTAGCATGATCCTGTGGATTGGGATGAATATGTGTGAGCTGATAGCTTCTGTTGCTTTAATAACTGTTTTGTATTCTCAGAGTATCACAGTGCATATAATTTTTGCTTTTACTATTTTAAAAAACCCAACATCATAACCCAACTAAAAACAACCCAAGAAGCTGGCAGGGTGAACATTCTTCTGGAGAAGCAATTTACATCTTCAAAGTCTTTCTAGAGTAAAAGAACCTTCTTTTTAATATGTCATGACTTGAAATTTTTTAATTCCAAGATTACAGAAGAAAGAAATACACTTGCATTGGAAAGAGTAAAACATTTAATTTCAAACTAGAACCATTGTTTTCCAATACAAAACAGAGTAAAAATTAAGCCATTTCAAAACAATATTTTTGAAAATGTAAAAGCAATGAACTGCTGAAATTGTTTTGCCTGTTGTTGTTTCTCTCACGCTGGTTTTTAGTTTAGATCAAAACTTGGAAATGAAACCTGCACTATGTATACTGATGAAATGTGGTCATATGTTTCTGTTGCCTTTCAAACTTTTTCTGGCAGTTATATCCTGCTAATATTAATGTAGTATATTTCCTTCAGTGAACAACGTGATAAAAGTGATACACAACAGGATTTATTATTGTCTTCAATGAATTAGGTTGAGCTGAAACCCCTTAATTTTTATTCTGTAAGGCCAACAGTGGCCTTATTCTTTTAGCTTTGATACCTCAAAGATCAGTTTTTTCTTTTTGTGTTATGGGTTGTCTGTTTCTGTGTAGGAGTACACTCAAAACAGACCCCTTCGGCATTTGAGGGAGCTGGCCGTGGGTGGTGAAGTATTCTCTCTGGGAGCTTTATCTTTTGGAATTCACTGTCTGAGGTCTCTGTCTGGATATGGTAACTTGGAGATGAGGGCATATTGCAAAGTATTCTCTAAATCCTGTAAAATAAAATAAAAAAAAATTACTTGCTGATAACACAACTAAGTCAAACAAAAGGTTGTAATGTGTTTAAATTTTATATGCTATGTTAATGAAGTATTAGCAGCAAGGTGTTTTAACAATATTTCTTTTTACAGTGATTTTTAATGTTAATAACAGTAGATAGTTTGAGACTTGTTAAGTCTAAGCATTATGTGTGTCTATATATATGTGCACACAGGAAACCTCGACCTGTCTCTCAGCTGGTTGCACAACAGGTTCCTCAGCAATTCGTGCCCCCTACACAATCAAAGAAAGAGAAAAAAGACAAAGTAGAAAAGGAAAAAAGTGAAAAGGAAACAAGCAAAAAGAACAGTCATAAGAAAACCAGGTAAAAAATTTAGAAACTTTTGCAGTATTGGTAAAATGTAATTTACAAACATAAATAAGAAAATGTTCTTTGATTTTGCTGCTTTTTAAGTGCTGTGGTGAACAATAAGGCTAAATATTGGTATGCAAAGTTTCATTGGTTTAGGATGTCTATAAAATGTGAAAACCTGCAATGTGTAGTTGTGGCCGGAAGATGGAGATCAGCTGAATAGAGAAAGAAAGACTTTTTAAGGGTTATTAAGGGCGTTCTTTTAAGGGTTACTGAAGTATTTCTCACACCATACAAAACTGATGATAGGCAAATTGATGATATTAATCTCTGAAAAAGAGAGGGGATAGGACTGACTAGTTTTCATGCAAAATGGTAGCGGGGGGAGAGAGAGAACTGGTACCAGACTGCAGACAAGTGAGAAAGTAACTTGGTTATTGATAGTCTTGCAGAACCCTTCAGTTTTGAAGGGCTAAACTAGGGTATAAATTAATGTGACAGGATAAGGCACATGTATTACCTACTGATAAAAATATCTATGCTACATCTGGGATGCTGAAGGAAGCCTTGGACTCTTAGAACTGTGAGAACATGAAATATTACAGTACAGATAAGCAGTTGTAAAAGCCTTGATCTTGCTGTAAGACCAGGTAGAAGAAGGGTGCAAACTGCTAAGCAAAAGCAGCAGGTTTAACCCCTAATTCATCACAATCTAAGCATAAAGTTATTGTGGCAAGAATGTTGTGCCAAAAAAGCTGAGAAGCATGTAAGACAGATAGTGAAGCAAATGTGTGAGGAACTATTGATTTTTTTTTTGTTTGTTTGTTTTAAAAGAGCTCCAAAGTAGCCCAGTCAAGAAATAACTGCTGGGATTAATTATGCAGAAAAGTAGCAAATGCTTCTCTTGTGCCTGAAATAAGATCACTGGGGTCAGAACCAGGGAGAGTGAAGAGAGAGCAGTCATTAAGAAATTCATGGTTAGGATTAAGGACACAGAGATGTTCTTTCCTTTTCTTCTTTTTTAAATACTGAAGTTTATAAGCTTACCTCATGCAGCTGAAGTACTTAATTTATGAAGCATTTGATGTTAGCATAGTGAGTCTTAATTAAGCTAATTGAAGATTATAAACTGAAATATTGATGGCTAAATTGAAATAATACAGTAAAAATGCAAAAGTAGGATAAGGAAAAAGTAAAGACACTTGAAAAAAATAAAGTAAAATCTTGAACTAAAATGCCAGTACTAACTTGCATTAAGAATTGCTATTTTACTAATGCACCAAACAGTTACTTTTTCCAAAAATTGGTTGACTGAGTAGTAAATTAAGAATGCTTGTTTGGTTTAAGCAGATTTCTTCATTATCCTTTGGGAAAAGGATCTCCTTTTCTTTTTGCCTTAATATGTTTATGTTATTGCTGGAAACAACCATAACAATTTGCATGTACACTCAATATGATTAATAAGCACCAGGTGTGATACTTACACAGATTGATAATGCTGAATTTTTCTCTCCATTCCCATGTTGTAGAGCAGCATATTTTCAGTTTTTTCTGAAATTCTTCAGTCATGCTGCTTAGGCCTCAGGGGGACAAGATGTCAGTCTATCTCAATTCTAGTGGACAAAAGGCATGAGTTGTTTCAGCTGAAGTGAATGGGAACCAATTCAAACTAAGTCAGATGATGGGGCAAAGGCTTTGGCTTTGCTGTTAGCACACCTGCACACATGTGATGTCACTCTTTTATTGCAGCTTGAGCTAGTGATAGCTGTGTCAGTTAAATGCACAGCTATGATGTTCATAACCCCTTGTATGAATTCATCTGTCTGGTGACAGTTTTTCATAGTGGTCAAAGGAAAGTACTAAGTGGGAAGTACTTTACACTTGTCACTAGGAAAATATAAGTCAAAGTGTTCTTTTTGTTTTGAAAAATCTTACAATTGAAAGATTAGATGAAGAGACTTGCCCTATCAACACTGTGCAATGCTCATCTCTGTGCATAATTAAAATCACAGCGTATACCAGGAATACCAGAGTTATACTGTGAACAAAGTCCAGTTCAAATAGCATAGTGGTGGCCCTGGTGAGGTTTTGAAATGAGGTAACGCCTACTGCAAGTTAACACTGTCTGTGCTGTTGAATTCAAAAGACAGCTGCCAACATCTTCAATATTGAATATTATCTTCTACTTGAAATTGTAGTTTAAGGCTGCTGCAGAGATGGATGTTTCACTGGATCAAATTTGTAACTTTCTATAGTCACAATACTGAAAGACTTGATCTTTAAAAGTTAAAACCTTCACATGTGCAATATATCCATATTGCTGCACAGTGACATTATTCATAATGTCAACTTCTAAATAATTTTAGAAGTTAATGTGTTCAACTATTTCAATGTAAAATGTACTACGAAACACTCCACCATTAACACTTGTGGTACATTGTTTTCCTACCTATTAGATGTTGCACAAAGCAGTCTTATATACATTTTGGTTCTCCAGAGCTCCTAAAAAGTAGGAGGGAGACAAGATAATAAGATGGTGTGTGTGCTTTTAATATGGTTATTTGCTTTATTTAGGCCAAGGTTGAAAAATGTGGATCGAAGTAGCGCTCAGCATTTGGAAGTTACCGTTGGAGATCTGACAGTCATAATTACAGACTTTAAGGAGAAAACTAAGTCACCACCTGCTTCCAGTGCTGCTTCTGCAGATCAACACAGTCAGAGTGGTTCTAGCTCTGACAACACAGAGAGGGGAATGTCCAGGTCATCTTCACCCAGAGGAGAAGCATCATCACTGAACGGGGAATCTCATTAAAGTTTATTTCCTCCAGTTTCTTTAGTCTCTTCTCTTCAAAAGATACAAATACATAACTTCTGTCACCTGTTACCACATTTTCATGACAGATTATTCATACATAATTGGTATGTTGACTGGAACAGAATTTATGCAGCTAAAAAAAAAAAAAGTGCAGTGGTAGAAACAATAATGGCATAAAGCTGAGTCAGGGGAGGTTTAGGTTAGATATCAGGAAAACATTTTTCACCCAAAGGGTGGTTGAGCACTGGAACAGGTTCCCCAGGGAAGTGGTCACAGCGCCAAGCGTGTCTTGAGTTCAAGAAGTGTTTGGACAATGCTCTCAGGCACATGGTGTGACTCTTGGGGTGTCCTGTGCAGGGCTAAGAGTTGGACTCGATGATCCTTGTGGGTCCCTTCCAACTCAGCATATTCTGTGATTCTATAATAATTTAAATGCAATCTGCAAATATGTATGAAGCATTTTCAGACCAACTTTTTAATCTTCATGTGTAAGGGTGCCATGAAAATGTGGTTTGAATGTTCATTATGCAGTGTTATTGGTATGTCCATTTTCACTTTTAGTTTAGTGAATTCTAACACAACTCTTGGAGTCTCTACTATTGGCATGTACTGAATTTAAATTTTTATAAGATAGTTCAAGCTGCCTAAATATGTATTATTTGAGAATTGTGAAACATAGTTATATGTATGCAAGTCAAAGATCAACTTAATCAACTATTGCTGCAACAGAATTTTCATAATAATTATCTTCTTAAAAACACCTGCTGGTACTTGGTGTGGTTAAATAGGAAAAATGTTATTAAAGAAAACATTTGTATGGATTTTTGCCAATGTTTGACACATTTTACTAGATTACTGTTACTGAATTATGTTGATGGTTTTACCAATATTTTTTGACACTTGAAACACTTATTGTAATGTTTACAAGCAAAATAGAAAACGCATTCTAAGCATTGATTAGTCAACCTTGCAATTCAGGTAAAGTACTGCATTGTCACTGTACACTGGTATTCTGTGTTGTTTAACAAATACTGAACCTCAGATGACAACGCATTTGGCAAAAACTAACATTTGGAAATATGGAAGTTTGGAAAAGCTTTAAAAATAACAGAACTGCAGTTCTCATTTCTGCTTAGTGCTGTTTCCTTGCCCCAAATTTTTCTAGTGTCATGTAGTTACTTATTTCATTACAGGAATATCAGATGTTGCACAAGAATAAGAAAATAACAATACTATTATTTTTTGTTCCTGAATCAATTTCTTTAATATTGATTTGGCCTATTAGAAAATATTATGTCATAAATCATATGGAAAAAACATCAGTATCCTACTTCATGGCATAAGCTGTCAACATTTATGCACTTAGCAATATACTGATACAGAGCAGAACTATTTACAATCCCATCTGCTATTATGTAAAATTACCAATAAAATATTTTTGTGAATACAGATTTTGCATTTTTGTTTACAACCAATAAGTGTTTTGATACATACATACAAGTCATGTATAAATTTTAAATTATAGATTCTGGTCCGATACAAAAGTCCATTTAGCTCCTTTTAGTGAGGTAGTGCACTTACATTCCTGTGAGCCTTTTCTTTTTCATTCAAAGTAAATATATTTTTAAGCCCATGTAAAAGTTGAATGGACCTTCTTGGTAGTGAATCCAGTCCCAAATTATTACCAACATACGATATGTCTTCTTTCCAGCTTAAGAAAATGGATTTTTGTAGCCCCTGACAGTTGTGATGTTTGGTGGTTTCTTGTAGTAATGTATTTTTCTGTTTTTAATGCAGTACTTCTACAGGCACAATGGTACTGTTCTATTTTGTAAGATGCTAGTTGTGAAATACAGTTAGTTGCATAAAATGAGAGTCTGATGTGATATCTGAGAACATACATACCTCATTCCTTGGTGTTGCTGTTTAAACTTTTTAGACATCAAATGTTAATTATAGGCTATTTCAGATGGATAACTACTGACCTGTTTATTATGTATTCTGCTTTATCTTACTAAATAGGATGTCTGTTCTTTGCTGTTACCTGGCCAAATCTTAGTATCTGTAAAACAATGCTTTTTAAGGTTCTTAAATGTTTTTGGGCTGGGGTGGTGTTCAGAATAGCATACACTAGTTTTTAAAAGAAAAATATATGCTTCTCAACTTTATTTTTTAATATTTTTAGGTGGGACTATTTGCAGAATATACTGATGTAATGGATTACAAAAGAGCTGAAACTGTTTAAAGTAAGCAGTTTAAAAATAGCAAATCTCACTGCAAGAAGTTTTATGAAATGTGCTTCTAATTTAACATGCTAAGACATCTCAGAATTTCTTGCACACAAATAATAATCTATTACCAGTAATTCACTATATGGGAAATGTATTTTCATTTATATTTATGTGAACATACCACCCAGCACTGCCAGCAAGAGGACTCTATCTTCAGAAATAAGTAGACATTTGGTTTGGAAGGAAGGAAGAAAGGATGGAGTGGATTTTACTATGATTCAACTGTCTCTAGAGCATAGTCTTAAAAATGTGGTACAAGTGTGGTTATAATCAAAAAGAATGCAGAAAAGTGTCATTGTTCTTTATGGAACAAGACGTTGAAAAACAATTTCTAACTACAGATACAACACAAGTCAGCTAGGATCTAAAAAGCTGTGGTGGTTTTAACTGAACTATTAGGTTGCCAGTGTTTCATTGCAATGATGCTTGTTTTAGCATTAAGCAAAGTTAAGATAATTTTTGCCTGTTGGTGATTAAAGGGATATGACAGTACTGACAGCAGAGTAGACAAATTCTAAGTAAAATATGGCATCTGCCTCTGTTCATAGTGTTATAATTTAAATGAACTTCACTTTCATAACTTTTAAATAATTTTGACTTGTAGTGATCCTAAGTCCTTTTTCTAACTGTAAATATATTTAAAAGCATCTTTATTCCATAAAAAGTGGAAATTTAATGTTGTAATGTGTTTTGATTAGCTATTTTTCTCTGTAATTGCTCTCTGCATAAGAACTGTTATTTGTTAAATCTATATATGCACCAGTCTTCAACAGCCATACATCCTGGGTTGTTCATGAAATGGTGGCCCAACAAAGACAAGTGTGATAGTGTTTCATGTAAATGAGTTCCTTTATGTGTTGATTGATTGTCTGGTTTCAGAAAGAAAAGTGGGGAGAAATGGGGGGAAATGAAGTATAAATAGTTCATTGATAAAGTGTACAGTAATTCAGTCTCTTATCTTCCTAACTGTGTCATTAATATAATTATATTAATTATAAGGAAAAGAACAAATATACAGTTGAGACTGATGTTTTTTGTTTTTTTTCATGAATTTAAGTCTACATATTGGAGATAAACAGGAGTTCTACTCAGTAGCAGGTTAAAGTATAACATATAAAGTCTTGATTCCAACAGAGATGGTAGTAATAAATAAATTACATTTAAAAATTTAAAATTCTTGATATTAATAATCTTGATATTAAGACCATGACTGAAGTTTTAACCTATTATATGATTATCTAGATATTTGATGTTTTGGGGCATAGATTGTAAAATCTCATAGAAGGTTTGATTTTATAATTTGTGCACTTTACTCTTTTTAATATTAAGAATAGCACATTTTCAAGTAGCCATGTGAGAGAGAGTGCTTTCTAGAATTTGTTTCTACCAGTTCATTATAGTGTTTAGGCAGGTCTTCTAAACTTCACATCTTGCATCTTAGATTCTTTGTTTTCTCTTTCCTGTCTGAAAAGCCTGACAGTTTCCTACATTATACTGATAGATTTTACTTTGTTATGGGATTGATTTGGCATGGAAATTGTCTATTGTGTGCATTTGGGGTTTTTTAATTGTATCTGTTTGTTTTTTTTCTGTCACTTGCCTTTATTTGATTCCTCTCCCTGCTAGGCAGTCTGGGTATACTTCTGTTCAAACATCATAAACAGTATGGAAATAGAAAGGCATCTAAATTTAATTTCTCCAAAGGCAACATCAAGCGCTATACTTACAGTAAATTTGGCCTATGCTTACTCAGGAATAAGGTATGTAAGGTGGAAAGTTAATGCTGGTTTTGGCTACTGGACCAGTGAGTCAAATATAGCATTTTGCAAATGCATACTTCTATCTTAATGTTAAGATTTGAGTGTGCTGGAAATACAGTCTGAGCTTTGAAAGGTTTTCCTAACCTGAAATTATGCCCCAACTTATGCCAAAGCAGTCTGAGTTTGAAAGGTTGTAACTTCACAAGCTAGCAAAAACTGTACAGTAAAATCAGTCAACCTGAGGAAGCTGTTTTCTTTTGTGCTGTCAAAGTTTTATTAACAAGACAAGAAACTGTTAAAAAGGACTTAAGAGATTTGTCTAAGAAAACAATCAGGTATTGACCTTAGCTTGACATCTATAGAACCCATGTTTGGTTTTTTTTTTTTAACAGGTTTTAATTAATTAACAGGTTTTAATGACTAAGTTAAACTTGGAAAGTACTTAACAAGTTAATTACAAATCAGTGCTTTATAGAAATTATTGTAACTTCCTGTCTAGAAGGGAGTAAATGGTGCAACAGCAATGGATAGCTGCACGCTTGCTAGAAAATGCTGTTATCCAACAGGAAGTGATGTTTACATGGCTTTCCTAAGGCATGACGCAAGAGGATTGTGGTATGTCTGTGAATAAGGCCTAGGAGTCCAGGTGTGTCCCCCTGCCTAATCTATGCTGTTGAAAACATTGAAAGTGTTGAAAACAGTGAAAGAAAATGCAGCAAATAAATTAGTTTCTGATCCTAGAGTCTTAGTAATGCAGGAGCTGTTTACACCGTCTATTTAGCTGTATTGGTGAAAGTTCATTAAAACAAGCCACCACTGTATCACCACTTACTCAGATGTATTTGATCCTAATCTTGCCCCCTTTATTATGGGAGACAGATAAAATGAACTTGCTTTGTCTACTGACATGAGGGATTTTAAGAGCAGACAGTTTAATGGGCACAGGAAGTTTTAGGTGTAATTTTAAGGAGTTAAACATGGAAGATGAAGGGCAAAGCATATTCCATAGCTCCTGATGAATATTGCTAAGAATGATCACAAGAGATTGCTGTCCCATTTGGAGTTTTGTAAAAGACAAATGGTAACATTGTCTAATCACTCCTTGTCCCATATGTCTAAAAAGAAAATTGCCACCAGAAAAAAATATTGTTCAGTAACAATATTTTTAAAAATAGTTCCAAAATGTTAATTATTTTGTGGAAATTATGGCATATCTTGGCACAGGGAGGAATATATTTGAGCAAGAAACCCTTCGGGAATATGTTTTCAGGATCTAGGCCACCTGGAAAAGTGTAGTCTTTAATTCCATTGTTCTCTGCTAACCTTAGCTGGCAAATAAGTAGCATACAGCTGTTTGCTTACTCTCCCCTGGTGTGATAGGGGAGAGAATTGGAAGAGTAACGTGAGAAAACTCATGGGTTGAGAGAAACACAATTTAACAGGTAAAGCAGAAGCTGCACACACAAGCAAAGCAAAACAAGGAATTCATTCCCACTTCCTATGGGGAGGCAGCCATCCCCAGGAAAGCAAGGCTCTGTCACGGGTTAACAGTGACTGGAGAAGACAAATGCCATCACTCCAAACATCCCCCTCTTCCTTCTTCCCCCAGCTTTATATGCTGACCATGACACCATATTGACTGGAATCCCTTTGGTCAGTTGGGGTCAGCTGTTCTAGCTGCATCTCCTCCCAAGTCCTTGTGCACTCCCTGCCTCCTCACTAGTGGGTCAGTTATGAGAAGCAGAAAAGGCCTTGTTGCTGTGTAAGCTCTGCTCGGCAATAGCTAAAACATCTCTGTGTTATCATCAGTGTTTCCAGCACAGATCCAAAACATAGCCCCAAAACAGCTACTGTGATGAAAATTAACTGTCCCAGCCAAAACCAGCACATGTGTGTATAAATATTGATCTGGGTCAAAGGAAAGTGAACACACTCCCTTAAACTTTTAAGATTTTAAGAAATGTGGCTGTAGACCAATGGAGCTCTAATATGCAATGGAGTTACTGAGAAGACATTGTAGGAAAAGAGACTATTAATGTAGTGTGTGATAACCTTCTAACTATGTGCATGTAATTTTCCTTTTCTGTATGAAGCAGCTAAAATATACAGAAGAAGGAAATAAATGTAACCTGGGCTAATGAAATGTGGCTCTTTACCCCCTTCCCAAGCTCACTAGATTCTACAAACTACAAAGTCAGTTTGGTTCAAAGATACTTTCAGGTGTTTGTCACTAAAAACGGATGGAGTTGTTCAATCACTTTGCATCTGGTAGTTAAGAAAAGTGAGTGATCAGGCTGATTCTACTTTCTGACTACCCACTTTGAAAACACAGTTCTAATTTGCTGTTTGTATGCATTTAATGAATAATCTATACCATCCATGAATAATCTATTTTAAATTGATCCTTCTTTGCACAGAATAAGTAAAAATACTTCAATGTCAAGTCCAGTTCCTGATGGCACAGATCTCTGAGAAAGAAAATCTGCTGTCTGACTGATCATCTCTTACTGTAACAGCCTTCAGCTATGAATTAGTCTAGGCAAGGGAAATCTCTTCAGGTTACATGTGTTTATTGAGTATCACTGCCCCCACCTCTGAAGGAAACACAGTCTGATTACTTCCTCTCCTTTTTTTTTTTTTTAATCTTTTAAGTACATTTATAGTATAAGTGGATGCAGTGAGTTTGAAATAATTTATTATGCCTGTTTTTGTAAGTAGGGAATTTGATGGCTGTTCCCAGTTCTTCAACTATATTCTGGTTTCTGTAAGTCCAGCAACGGTATATGGAGCTTAGAGTTCATTATACATTTTATCACCATCTTCTTTATTTCCATATAATTGACTTACTGAACAGATTCTTGCTGAGCATACTTAGTTACACTGATCCTGTATTGTTTAAGCACTCTGGTTGAGGTAGCTGGCGTTCTGGGATGCCAATCGTCTGCATTTCTGCAAATGGTCTGATTCTATGCTGGGAGGCTTCCAAACCTGGAAAGATAAGAAAAATGCTTTCCAGCTGAAGGAGGCATAATGTTGCCAAGTAACCTGCAGTACCTGGAGGCTTTTTGAAAGAAAACGTGCTCAGTCCCCACTGGAGTAGGAGGTCTGAGAAGCATGCACAGATACCGTGTGCTTTCTCAGCTTTCCTATGGAAATTCCAGCTAGCCAGTTTCTGTTTCTAAAATGTCAAAGACCTTCAAAAATGCTCAGTCCGACCAAAAGAGGATACGGAGCAGGGGGAGGAAGAAAATGTATTTTCAGAATAATCCCTAGAAGAGCCATATATAAAGGCTTCTTTGTCTGTTTTGTCTGTTAAGTATTCCTTTTTCTGTGTACTGTATTAGAAGTAGGCAGCATTACACACCTTGGAGGTGTGTCTTGCTCTGTAATTCTTGATACCTGTTGGTTTAGTGACTTTTGGCTTCAAGATAGATGTAGCGGTTTGTGAATTGAATAGTAAATGACACGAACATTTCACTCTTGGATACAGGTCATTTATTGAAAGGGATGAAGTTTTGATTAAAGAGCTAGTCAGGAACAAAATAAATTCCTCTTGTAGACTTAGCCAGTATGCAATTTTAAAGGGTATAATTCTTGGACTACTAGAAAAAAGGATAGCTTTATGTTGCAAGGGTAATAGGAACCCAAACCAGAGTGGATGTGGCTTCTGAAGAGTTTTGTGGCCAATAGTTCATATGGCTGTTTTCAGTGATTATTCCACACCTTACCCCGTTAATCTTGAAGTTTGTTAGAGCATCCTCACAAATCAAGACTATCAACAGTACTGTCAGATGCTCTTAAAATTTGCTAAGTGCCTTAAACAGAGCATCGCTGAGGCAATGGTTCAATTGCAAGGAAGTTTGATAAAAGATTTACTCCTCTCGTTGGAGTCACAGGTTATCAGTTGTAACCAAGATGGTGTTCCTGGTTATAACACACAAGAATCTTACATTTTATTGCTGATACAAGTATCTAATATGAAACTATCCAGAAATTTCTGAGGCTTTCAATTTGTAAAACCTAAATTTTCTGGAGGGCATTTTTTCTTCTAGTCAGCTGTGATGGTCTACTGGAATATCACAGAAGCAAAAATTTTTGAGTGTTTCTGGATGCTTTCACATTTCTCAGTTTCTCATTCAAATACAGTATTACCGTTATTGGGAAGGGGTACCTAAGTTGATTTTGTTTATAGGGTTTATGTTTATCCAACATTAGTTTTTTAAGGATTTTCTTGTTAGAAAAAGGGCTTGTTATTTTGAAAATAAAAATTTTACCTGCCAGGTGTCTTCCCCAAAATGAGTAAGTGCCTTTTCTGTTCTGAATCTTAGAAGTATTTACTTTGTCAGATTGGATCTGAATATCCTGGATAAACCAACCGTTAAGTACTGAGTGTTACCAATGGCTTGAAATCCTTTCACTGAAACAAGAGACAGAATGTAAGCCACTTGAATTACTTGATGATATCAGAAGTTTTATAACTGCTATGAGTAGTATACTTCTAAGAACAATGTAATTTTACAGGAACTTGATATTGATAGGAAATAAATATTTATTAAAAGAAGTACATTAAATAAATATTTATTGACCAATTTAAGTAAGAGAAAATGTTACACCATGGGGGCAACAGTCTTGCTGTTAGCAGTCCTGACTGCTTAGTGGAAAATAAAACTAAGGTCCTGGACTCTAACTATAAAAAATGTGTGGATTTTGGAGAGATTGAGACTGTCAATCTTATGTCCACATTCTAATAAAGTAATTCTTCCTATCTAAGTTTTTACCAATTCTCAAGCAGAAAAGAAAGCATGAGCAGATATCAGAGAGAGGCCCTCTGGTTTAATTGGTGCTGCTTCCTATCTCTAGAGGATTTTTTTTTTATTTTTTTTCAAACTTTGCTCAGGACTGGTACAGCTGAAAGTATATTTTCCCTTCATTCTTAAGCCTAGAGTTTGAATGGAGTTTCTCTGAGACACTTTTGTAGTGAAATCGTATTCCCTACAAACATTGAAGACAAAAATAAACATCTCCGTGAACAAAAGATTGTGTGTGGTTGTAATTTTTTAATATATACAAATTTATTATAAAAAAATCTAAAGGCACTCTAAGAAAAACATAGTATATTGGTCTGCACTTAAAAGGTTTCTGTGTAGCAGTCAGAAGGTACAGTTTGCATCATGAGATGCTACAGATTTTCTGTCTGATAAACCATGTTCAATTCCTGTTAAACATTCCTTTAAATAAAGATGACAACACATTGCATTTAGCCAAGTGTATAGTAACTCACTGGGACACTGCCTTCAACTGACTTCTTCCTGACCTCAGTTCAAAGACATTATTAAACAATTTAAAATTCTGAAATCTTGGCGGGAAAGCTGAGGGGAAATGTCTGAAAAGAAGGAAACAGTAGGAATCACAGTGCAAAGGTAATTTTTTTCCTATGTTTAATGTCACACAATTGTTGATAATGTAATAGTTTAAAAATTAACATCCTTGTAGTTATTTCACATTGATGACATACAGTTTGTATCACATGAGCATAAAAAGATGTGTTTGATGCCTAGAATAGTGGTAGATATTGAAATGCCTTCCCCAGGAATAAATTAATACTTCTTGCCTGTGAACAATTGGATAAGAAAGTAATTTTGGTGAAAACTACTGTGAGTGCACTGTATTACAGTCTTGACTGGCAGTGGCGATGCTTAGGCTGTGCTATGATAAATAAAATGGTAAATAAAATTATTAAATTGTTCAAAACCCCTCTCTGAATATGTTATTTGTACTGCCTAGGAGAAGGTTCAAGAAATACAAGTAGACAGTTTGGGGATAAACAGAAGACTTTAGGACTGATCTCAAAATGCCAAGAGGCCTCTGCTGATTTATTAGCCGAGATGATTCATTACCCCTTTTGGCTGTGATGGAAGTTGAGAAATTCCTGGGAGTACTGCTTCTGAGGCAAGAAATTATGAAGGTATCCATGCTTGCAAATTCAAGTAACAACTGAGGTAAGAAACTTGAGAAGGGGGCTTTGTCTAAGGCTTCATCTCATTGTATATACAACTACGCTGTTACTAAAGCAGGTTATAAAACAGTGGTCTGTGTGGATTCTCTCAATTTATCTTCAAACTACACACAGTTCCCATGTTCAGTTCTCTGAATTGTTTGTCATTTGTGTTACTTTGCAGCATGAGACAAAGGTTCTACAAGGCATTGTTAAAAGAAGCTCATTCCCTTGTGAAGGCTGTCGGAGTTTCCCATTTGTGCAGCAGGTAACTGCAGTGTTGGCCATCAGTATGGGAATTCATCCCCACTCCAGGGACGCAATGTGTGAGGCTGATACCTCCTCAGGTGCAGAATGTTTTTAATGCCACCCTGCCAGTGTTGGGTGTAGATCTCCAAGCACGGGCAGCAAGTGTTAGGAAACTGTTGACATAACTACCAAGTTTGGTACTAGCAGAAATACTGACTAAATTGGCATCAGATATCAGAATGAGGCTATTGTCACTAATTAAGGGAGTCTAATTTAGTCTTACTCATCTCTTTTACAAGAACAGAAGGGATTCAAAAGAGGAGCACAAGTTGTAAAGCCCTTCTATCACCCTTTTATTCATTTCTTTCCACTGTTGACTGTTTGACAAGACTGCTACACAATTATGGTCTGAAGATCAAAACAAATTTCTTAAATTCCACACAAATGTTTTGGCAGCCATGGGAGATCACAGCATTCCCACGCAGATGTAGGCCTAGTGCTTGGAGATAGCTTAGGACCGTGTCCAATTTAATTTTACCCTTTCTTGTCCTAAAAAAAAATAGTGAAAAAGAAAATTTCTAAAGTTACAGATTAAAAATAGGTAAAGGAAGGCTGAGTAATGTTTAAGTGCAGTCATGAGTCAGAAGCTCTTTAAGATATTTTGGATGTTTCAGGCTCAAAGTTCAGTGCCACACAATATCCCAACTACTCACTGGCCCTGCTGCCATCATGCAGTGGAACGGTCTGAGGATATGACTCTGTTGACACCTCAGGTACATCAGTGTAATGTCCACACGGTCTGGGATGTTGCACAGGGCAGCGCAAGGCAGGCTGACTGCTCGTGGTAATTCCATGAACTGCAGGCATGACCAAGGCTGTTAACCAAGTATAAGGATGCTGGTACTTAGACAGTTGTCTGTGATGTGGCTGTTCTATTCAGTTTTAGAAGAAGCAGTTAGCACAAAAGACAGTATTAATGTCTTATCTCTTCCTTATGATTCAGGCACTAAATGCTTTAAACAATTACTGCGTTTGGTTGCTCTAATCTGTTTTTTTTAATTACCAATTATGGAAATAAAGCAACACTTAAGAGAAAATTATGTGGACAGACAAACATTAGGACTTTATTTTTCCATCTTTGGCATTGTCTCTGCATTTGTTTACAGTGTTACACCCTGCTTGAAGAGGACTAGGGAGCAAAAAAAGGGTACAGATGAACAAAATAAAAAGGTAAAATAATTGTCAGCCAGTCAGCTTTTCACCTGGTTTGACTGCCTGATCCTTTTCCAAAACACCTCCTTACTGAATGAGTGTTGTCTTTTCTATTCAAAATAGGGGCAACTGGCTCCAGTGTATCATCTGACTTACACTGAAGAATGGCTCTCGGTGTTCTGACAACTCTCCTATACCTCTGTTTCCTCTTACAAGGACAGCTGGCAATTGTAATCTAATTTTTTTTTTTTTCATTTTAGCTGTTTGCTAGATGCAGGTTCACTCTCCTAGACGTGCAAGCTTTTTGAACTTCTTTTTTTTAAATACATAAATAAAATGCATAAAATGTTTACATTAACTATGAAAAAGAAAGGCAGATTTTTTCTGTCTGTAGTCTGAGGATTTCATGAGCTAATGCATTCCTGTAAAGGATCTTCAAAAAAGTGACTAGGATGAGAATACTTAGTATAAGTAGCATTAAATTCACTATATAGAGTCTGCATTGTTACTGTGAAATGGAAAAGGTAAAAAATACCATACAGGATTACTTTGAGATTATTTGATAAATTAAAAACTGAATATTCAAGGCATAATGAAAAGTTGCTATTGTGCATGATTACTGCTAGTAAATATTTATTCCATTAGAAGAAAAAAATGGTGATGTACTGCAGTAATTTAAAGACCGTGATCTGTATGTCAGGGGACTCCACACTTGATGCTGTAGCAAACAACAGCAGGAACAATAAGGACTTTTAAGTATAGTTATATAGAAATAAATAACAAACAAAAAACAGCCCTGCTTAACTTCTTTCTGTATTTTTTGTATATGGCACATATTTGCATAGGTAAGTAAGTTCACTGACTCTTTCCAGAAGTACTTTAAACAAAAATCATAGAATCACAGAGTGGTTTGAGTTGGAAGCAACCTTAAAGATCATCCTGTTTCAACCCTCCTGCCATGGGCAGGGACACTTTTTACTAGACCAGGTTGCTCAAAGCCCCATCCAACCTGGCATTGAACACTTCCAGGGATGAGGCATCCACTTGTCTAGGGAACCTGTTCTGGTGTCTCACCACCTACATTGTGAATTTTTTCTTCATTCTGTCTAACCTAAACCTACCCTCTCTCATTCTCCCTTGTCATGCCCTTGCAAAAAGTCCCTTTCCAGTTCTCTTGTTGACCCCTTTACCTACTGGAAGGCCACAATTAGGTCTCCCCAGAGCCTTTCCTTCTCCAGGTTGAACAGCCCCAACTCTCTCTGTCTTCATAGGAGACATGCTTCAGCCTTCTCATCATCTTCATGGCCCTCTTCTGGACTCGCTCCAGCATGTCCATATCCTTCCTTTGCTGGGAACCCCAGACTTGGATGCAGTACTCCGAGTGGCATCTTATGAGAGCATGGTATAGGGGTAGAATCACCTCCCTCTACCTCCTAGCCACATTGCTTTTAATGCAACCCAGAACACAATTGGCTTTCTGGGTTCCAAGTGCACATTGCTGGCTTATGTTGAATTGCTCATCAACCACCAATTTAGAGACAAGGATGTCGTGCACAAGTCCGTGTATATGACATCAGTGCAATTCCCTCATCCACCAACACTGTAAGCCCGTCACAGAGGGCCACCAAGTTTCTCATGCATGATTTGTCCTTAGTAAAGCCATGTTGGCTGTCACTAATCGCCTCCTTATTATAACCATGGCAGGTATAGTCCTTGGAGAATTTTAGATGACTCAAAGAAACAAAAGCCCAACACTGAGAATCCTCTTTGGACTGATGTTCTGGAGCTCCATATTTATAAATCTTTACAGAAAAAAAGGGCTTGACACACGATCGTAGAAAAGGAGATAAAAAGAAAATTCTCTTTGTGCTCCTAGAAAGTTTTCATTCTGCTTTTTTAACGTAACAAAACATTAAATACTGTGCAAATCTACATACATAGGTGTTTGTTTATTTATTTACTTATTCAGGACATTGAAGTTCAACTTTCTTAAGAGGGATGATACAAATATTTTTACTAATGTTTAATAACTTATAATTCTTCACAGAGGATCGATTAAATTAATTTTGAAGTGACATGTACTATTGATGAAGAAATAATTGATTCAAAGAATCTGGAAGAAACTAGAAAGTTTGTGAAGTATTACACCACTTCCCAAACTGCTTACAATGCAGCTTACTTAATTTTGTGTACTATTGTCCTTAGGTGTTTTTCTTACCCCTGTTCTTCTTGGGTATTATTGTGGTTATAAAGAGTAATTGCAAAATATTTTAAGCTTCTCTTTATAGTCTAAATAGGTTAAACACACACTACAGTGCTAAATAATGAGAACTAAACAGGGAAAGAATCGAGCAAGGTAATATTTTGGTCATCAATAAGAGTGACTTTGAGAATTTAAATAGTTTTATACCCTGGGGGCATTTTGATACATTGGGAAATTTTCAGAGTAGATGCAATAAGAGTGGAAGGTAGTTGTACTAAATTAGGTCTTTTTCTTAAAAAGTAACAGAGAGTCAAAAAGAAGTGATATCTGGCAGCAACAGAAAAGGGTCATTGCCCCAAGAAGTCTGATGACACCATATGTACAACACATGGCAGCAAAGCCCTTTCTCTTTACTTACTGAACCTCGCAATCCATCATAGCCAAGTGTTGACACTGCAGCTTGTATGAAAGGGCACATGAACATCAAAGAAAGTATCGTTGCCTTTGAAAAACCCTTAACTGTTCTGCACATGGGGCAGCATTGACACAAAGCTGTCAGCACAAAATCGTATTGCTTTGCTAACTTAACTAATGGTTTAACTTGCTGAAAGAACAAAACCAGGGGGAATGATACAAATGCATCTGGTTAGGACTGGATTTTCTAATTAACTTGATCTGATTTGTATCTTGATCTAGTGAGTTGTTAGAATGTTGGTTTCCTTTTCTGGGACACAGTAACTGCTTTTCTGACCCTTGAACACACTTGAAGAAGTATTAGATGCTGATTCTTTTACAAAATTGATTTTTCTAAATACTTATTTAACACTTGTAGTTTACTAAGATTGCTGTTTTCTGAACATAGTAAATAGAACTGAATTTTAAAGATACAAAAGTTACCATGGCTAAGTAACTAAATTATAGTCAGGGAAGGATTTAAAGATTTAAGATGGTTAATAAAAGGAGAATCTTGCACCTGATTATACCTCTTCATGTTTTAAATTTATTAAAGACTAGCAAGCATTATAGGTTAATATCTTACATATTGTTCATTAACTATTCATGATAATAAAGATACATAATTATTAATCTTTAAAGAATTTATAAGCAGAATTAGGTAATTAGATATTGTCTGATAGTGTTTTTTTCTCAGTGATACAACCTAGGTATGGCATCTCAGACACTTATCTTGCTTACTCACAAGACTGTTTGCAGTAAGAAACATTTTATCTTTTATCAAACCAACTGGTAGTTAGATTAAAGGGACAGATTTTGCAGTGTGAAAAAGGACTTGTATGTGTGCAAGTTTAGCTGGCTTTTGCTTCCCATTAGCATCAGAGAGTTTAACAAAAGATATTAACTTTCTCTCTGACCTTGCCTTAGTTATATTTTTAGAGCACTGCAGATATATTCTCTATGATTAATTATTCATTTATTATTGCACAGCATTGAATTAAGAGAATCGTCTAAGTTCCTATTTGGGTAATGACATGATTGATAATAATAAAAAAAATTCTCCCGATGTTGCCTCTCTTTAGCACTTCTTATTTCTATTTTTCTCATCCAAGAGTATGCTTTCTTCTGAAACATGGCAGCATTATTGCTGCCCAGCTGCCACGTTCATTCTTGGTGCCACTCTGACACCCTTCAGACCTCAGTTTCCCTGTCTGGGACTCTCTTCCGTATAAAAGACAAGTGTCACACCTCAGTAGGGACTAACTGGTCTCTGCTTTTAAGCTTGCTGTCAGTAAATACTGTTGTATCTCTCCACTCTGACTCTCATATCATCTGTGTTACTCATTCCCTACTGTATGGACGTGGTAGTATATGTAAGGGGATGTGGAGTGGGACAGCATACAAATTCATGACACAGGTCAGCAGGCAGATATGCAGTGAGAATAATGAGCCAGACTTTGAGTGCAAACACAAAATCAGGGAAGCTGAATGGCAAGTTGTGGCAGAAAACAGTGAGGAACACAGAGCAGAGGGGCAGAAAACCCACGTAAGACTTTGAGTGGTGCTTTCAGAGCTGATTCTTTCTCTGATGTGAACCAGCACATGGATCTCACTAACATAAAGTTCCCTTACTTCATTAAACAAACTCTGGAAAGAGTTCTTTTTATAAATCCTACCCCATTTCATCTATGACTTCCATCATTACCCTGCCATCTTTTGGCTCTGAATTCTCATCACTGCTCCTTGTGCCCCATAGTCCCTTACTTCTCTTGGATTCTACTTCTTTTCTTAGTTCCAATTTCCCTGCTTGTATCTTAGTCATCATCCTGGTATCTGCACTAGAGAGCTGAGTATCCAGTATTTTCTGAGGGCCACCTTTTCTCCTAATTTCTTCATTTGTTTTGAGGAAGAGGTGATGAATAATTTTGGCAGAACAATTTTGGTGTTACTTCTCTTCCAACTACCAAAGCTACCAGCTGGCATTTTGCTTTCCCTGCTCTTTTAAGCACAGCCAAGAGCAGCAGTGAGCTATGGCTAAGGTTTTATGGGAATTCACATATGACATACACCACTAGGCCACAGAATCTATACCAACTATTTTTTAAATGTTTTATTGTGAATCAGGTTGGCCTTTTTTTTTAAAATTCAGGGTCTTGAATTCATGCAGTTAAATGGGGATATATTTTTTTTTTTAAAAAGGGTTTTTCCAGTCCATAGAGAAAATGTGAAGCAAATGCACTATGAGGACAAAGAAGGAAGCAAAATTATTCCAAACTTGTATTTTTTTAAAACCAGCATCTGAAACTGAGGGAGCAGCACTGAGCGATGACTTTAAAATACTTGCCTTTGCAATACTATGTGTTAGTTAGGCTGTTAGGCCTTTGTTCAGTGGTCTGGGCCAGAGAGGGGGCATGCCCTACAGCATTGGATTCAGCTGAAACCCAACCAGTAGGACACGCAGATATTATGTCTTCTGCCACTTCCCAGACCTACATCTTGTTGTTCATAAGCATGACCTGGTGAGCCAAAATAGCCCTCTCTTTGCTAGTTTGCTAGTTTGACTCCAAACAAATCCTTCTGGCTCAGCATCCTCCTGGCCCAGCAGCACCCACCTGCTCCCTGGGCCAGGGTACTGTGCAGTCACCTGTATGCCAAGACTAGAGGAGGGAAGGGCACTGGAGTCCAAAGTGATCTACATGCTCTGATTGTGCCTGTACAAGGAGAAAGGACATCACCTGTGTAACTTCATCTGCCTAAGGAACGAGAGGGAGTACCACAGAACCACAGAATGGGTAAAGGTTGGAAGGGACCACAGTGGGTCATCTGGTCCAACCTCCCTGCTCAAGCAGAGCCATCTCAGAGCACGTGGCATAGGATTGCGTTCAGGCAGTTCTTGAATATCTCCTGTGAGGAAGAGTCCCCAACCTCTCCGGGCAGTCTGTCCCAGTGCTGGTCACGTTCTTCCTCGTGTTCAGGTGGAACTTCCATCAGTTTCTGCTCGTTGCCTCTTCTGCTATTGCATACACCGCCCAGAAGAGCCTGGCTCCATCCTCTTGGCACCCTCCCTTGAGCTATTTATATTTACCGAATATCCTTGTGGAGGGGCAGCTGTGAAACTTTCACACAGGAAAATCGCAGTTACCGCCCCAGAAACAGGGAGCGTGGGGGAAAAGCGCGTCATTTGGAGGGGACTTTATCAGCCGTGAGGGCAGCTGCGGGCTCCTCCCGGTGCGTCCGCGCTGCGCCGCCTCCGCCCGGGGACGCGTTGGGGACGCGCGGGCGGTGCCGCGGGGCGGGGCGG
>VWZF01001851.1:0-254502 GCA_013396755.1 Sclerurus mexicanus | reverse complement strand
CGTCCCCGCGGCTCGGAGCGCTTCCCTGGCTGCTCCTGGTGCGGCGGGCCGGGCGAAGCGAGGAGGGGGCGTTTCCTTTTTCCAAGCGAAGGAAACTTCGCGGCTCTCGTTCAGCTCTGAAACTTGGCAACTTTAGGGCTATCAAATATAATTTCATTGAAGCAAAACTTGTTACGGGATACCTTAATACAAGCAGTCTTCTCACAGAAACTAGCGAGTTCTGTTTCGTAGTTAAAGGGGTGTAAATCTGAGCAACTCGCACTTTGCAGAGCTGCATAGTTCTGTTGCCTGACTCCCATCAGCAGAAATTGTTACGTGGTCAAGGGGTGAGTGAGATTATGGAATGAAAATTACTAGTTTTCCTTTAGATTATAGTTTCATAATCCTGTTCACCTGTGGCTGCCGGAATCCCAATGCCAGGAAAAGAGGAGTGACAAGAAATCTGTTACTGAAACTAGCGTTGAAATTCGGGCCGGGCCTTTCTGGGCCAGCCTGTCTCTAGCTCTGCTTAAATTCCACAGCAGTTTAAAGCAATGTGAGTTTGATGGTTCGGCGATGGTCACTCCTTCCCAGTGCTGCTCGAGCTCTGGCGCCCCCCACTCCTTGTACTGCTTGTGCTTCTCTGAGCACACAAATGAGTTGATTTGGCATGCTGACCTGCCTGAAAATCATCTAGTTTTTGACCAGCTCAGCGCTCTGAATTGCCTCGTCATGTAATTATGAAAGTGTTGGTGCTGGTGCAAAGGAGTTATGGAGGGTGGTAGGATGACAAACTGGCTCTTAAAATACTATGAAACAACATTCTTAGTTACTAGGGATGGAGTCAGCTGAAATCTGAAACTCAGCTTTTGACTGGTATAACTGCTCCAGAGAATTTCTTTTTCCCCGTGCTCTTGTTTTAATTCAAATTAATACAGATTATGACTTGAAAAAAAAATGTGAGGGTGATGTTTCTCATTTCTAGTTCATGATTAAAAACTTGTGAGAAGTTGAAATCCACTAGTTCTAAGGAACATGGTAACTAAGATAGGAGTTACCTTTAACAGTTTTATATAAGATTTTATTGGTCTAATAAATCAATTTTAAATAGAAGTGCAAGAAGAACACCATATTCTGATACTTGATTTACTAAAGAAAATATGCAGTTTACATGAATGTTCCCTTAGGTGCATGTTTCAATTATTCTTGAGTATTAAACTGCATTACATTCACTCATGTAAGTGATACGTGAATGTATTGATGTCTTTCAGTTTTTATACTTAAGCTGTTTCTTCAGCACAGACTGAGCATGATGGCCATTTGGCTGTTTTATGCCCACTTCCGACTGTCTTGTGATCTTGTAATATCCTGAAGGGTTCATAACCTTATAGTAAAAATTGTTTTCACGTAACCTTCTAATCCTTCTCTAAGTTTAACATTTTATATGCATTAATAGTAACTTTCATAAATGAGTTGCTTCAGCTGTTTTTACTGATAGCTTTAAAATACAGTTCAGCAAAGCAAATCTAACTATTATTGGAAAGCATTTATGCACTCAGCAGTGTTTTTCTCTTTTTAGCCAAGAATGGTCTTCTTTGCTTGAATAATGTGTTTACTATATGCCATAAGGGCAAGAAGGAGCTTGATCATGCTCTGGGACAGGGAAGTTGAATTTTCTCTTAATTTTCAGAACATGTGAACGTGAAAACTGCAAGCTTTGAATAAGGTTTTGGAATACCACACCTAGAAGAATTTAGCAATAGTGATGACACATTTAAGTAGAAAATAATTGAAAAGAAAGGACCATATTGAAACTAGAATTACAGGTTGAGGCAAGATCCTCCAATAGACATAATAATTCAGGGGAACTTGTTGGGTAATCAGCTTCTTAAGGAGTTGTTTGTTTCAAATGCTACTCTAGCCTGTGGGACAAGAGGACTGGAAACTAAAGGCTTGTATCTTGAAACTTGGTATAAAAAGCTGAAAAACATTTTAAGAATTTAATAGCTAAACCCTAAAGTTGGGTTTTAGCTGTGAAGAAAGATTAACAATGAGGGTAAATTGTCCTACTGATTATTCATTCCTGTGAGAAGAGTAGTAATGAATAGTCAGTACTGTCATATATAATAGCTAGACGAATAGTGGATCTAAACTTGGAAAAAATGAAAGCATATTGGCATATCTACTTCCAGAAAATACAAAAATCGATCAAAAGGCAGTATATGTAGTCGGTCTTTTTTCCTTTTCCACGAGGATTTTTGGTTGAAGAAAGTGGATGAGAAGAAAATGAAATATAAAACAAAAAGACCCCAAAACAGTGCATAAATATGTGTGCTGCATATATGTCACTAAACAGTGCTGTAATCTGCTGTCTGTGGAGTATTCTTTCAAGTCAGTCTTTTTCCACATGCTTTCAGATGAGTTAATTAGCAGGCTGTTTGAGAAGTGAATCTTCAGTTAATTTTATCAATATTGCCACTTCAGTTAGGCAGATAATGTTCATCTTTCTATTCAGGTCCAAAAACGTGCTATTCTAACAGCAAGTTTGAGAAACAGAGTAGGAATCAGCCTGTTGTCAGTTCTGTGATGTTAGTGAGGTCAATGAATTTGACTCCATTCAAATGAAACATTTTTCCATTATGCTGTAATTTAGCCAGCTACTCAGTTTTGCTGTGTGTATTGGTCTCATGCTCTATAACTATCCTGGCAAGGACAGAGTTAACTGGATTATGGTCCATGGAGAAGCATAGAAAGTACATCCACTAGCTTGGCAGAGGAGGGTGGTTGTGACAGGTAGTTGGTTCTTTCCTTGGCCTGTACACAGCTGGTTTTGTCTGTATCAGAGCTTAACCAGCGGTTTCACCAATCTGCTTCTCAGCTATTTGTGTGTCTTAAAAAATTGGTCCAGAAGCTGTCTAAAAATTCCAAAATATGAGTTAAACTTCAAATCATTCAATGTTTCATCCTTTGAAATTGAAACTTCATTTAAAAAAATCTGCTGAATTTGTCAAGCAGTTGACTAGCAAATGTTATTTTGCATAGAAATATTTTAAATTAATGAAACATTATCAAGATTTTTCCAAAAGTTTGTCATGTGTCAGACATCTAACATTGCATTTACTGTCTCCTGTCTAGTAAAGCTGCTACCTCTATGACAAAATATATCATGATGAATTTGTGATGGTGCTGCAAATGTTTAGGAAAAGCTGTTGACAAGAATCAGAAATTCTCAGTGTATTTGGGAGTTGTACTGAGCATCTCATCATCCCCCCCAAAAAATTGGTTAAAATTCGATTCACTTGAGCACAGAGCCTCAGTCTTCTTGACTGCAACTTGTGCATTGCTGTGTATGTTGCACAATAATTTAAGATTGTCCTTTAATTCTGAAAAGCTTTCAAGTCAATACGGACAGCTTTTCTATGTCTGTCTCTCAAGCCTCTTGCTCTGCAGGTGGGCTGGNTTCTGTTAAGCCAACTCCAACACTGGTCTGGCTGCTAGTGGTTGCATGCGCCAGCATGCACAGACATACACGCTATGTGCACACACATCTCTCCAGTTCCTGGCACTGCAGACTCATGGGCCCTTATGGTCTGTGGTCATCTTCTCATTTGTGGGCACTTGGACCTCTGTACATGCACATGGAACAGAGCCACTCCTGTCACCCAGGAAAACAGAAATTGAGTTTAATAAGGAGGTGGGTGATCAGGCACACAACATGGCCAATCATATTGACTGGCAACCTGTTCACATGTGACTAGACCCTTGTATCTTCTCACTGTTTTTTGCATTGTCATTCCTCCTTAGTCCACCTCGATCCCATAGTGAGCCCCACTCCCCTTCAGGCAGTACTCTCATTAGGCAGTCAGTAAGGTGGTCTGAAGTCTCTCTTGTTGGCTCACCTGGTGGGTCTTCTGCCTGGTTCGTGGCTCACTGCTCTCATGAATTGAGGCTGGGTCAGGGTGCTCTATGTGCCTGGGTTAGATTGCTGCATTTCTTTCACCTGACATTATTTTTTGCTTTCTCTTTGTGGAGATGGCCTGTAATCATAACTCTAATAGATGTAAGCAAATATCCCTCCCTAGTGCTGAAGGTGACTATTCCTGTCTGACTAGTAACCTTGCTGAGGTAACAATGACTGTGTCTGTTTGATGAACAGATACAACACATCTCTCTAGCTTTGTAAAGCGATTGTTTGTAGTTTAAGCTTTCCTCAGATTTTATTATAAGTAAAAAAATATCTTCATGAGTGGCATTTGAAATGATCTTATTGCGAATAACAAGAAGAAAACACTGTCCGATGATTCTGGTCTGTTAATCCTTTGGATGCAAAAATCTTGTGGAATATTGTGACATGATTGAGAGAAACTTCTGTTGAAAGGAAAAAAGTCTTAGTGTAACACTAGGTAAATTAGATACATACTTATCCTGGTAACATTTTTGTTTTAAATGTGAAATGTCTGACTAAAATCTGAGGCTGATAATCTTCTTATTGTGCTGAACAGAGTATTGGAAAGGCCTAATGTGTCAGAGAAATTAGGCATTACTTCAAACTTGCCTCTTGCCTTGGTATTTTGGGTAGTGTAATAGCTCAAAACAGCTAAGAAAACTGTTGTTGATAACTGGAAGAGGAATCCCCTGCGATAACGAGAAGATAATAATCTCCCAAACCAGAAAACTGTTTCTGAGAGATTGTCTATTAATTTATCCTAAAAGTATTGAGAAACAGTTATTTCAAAAAGGTACACAGTGGAGATTGTAAAGACTGCCCTTCAGATAAGTGCAAGGTCTTAATGTGCCTTGAAGTTTTTAAAAAACTTCAAAAGCCACAAAAATTGATGTAAGAAAGAATCTGGCAGAGAGAACTTGTGGTTTTATACCATTTACTTTGGTAAAGAGGAGTACAAATGTCCTAGACACATTCTATAGTTTCATTTTTTGTAGCTGGATATTTGTCTGTGGAGAGGATTCTCAAGTCATGACATCAAATTGCTTGAAAACTCATGCAAACACATGTATCTACAGAATACAAGGATTTTGTATGATCTCTACCAAAGAACGGCACTCCCCTCCAGCACATAATGAGGCTTTGTGATACACTGTGTTTATCAAGTCATTTTCTCAAGTTTTACATAAAGAAATTACACAGCTTGACATTTTTTTTTGCTACCGTGATCTGTTATTGTCTGGTATTTGTGAAACATTGGCCTTTATAGATTCCAGGTGACACTACCAATCTGGTACTGATTCATTTCAAAGTAGAGTTCTGAAGTTATAGTCCTTAAATACCTTTTCATCAGCAGCTTTTATGCTGGTTTTCTTCTTGCACATCTTTCGTTCACAGATACTAACTCTCAAAGGAGAATAAGCACTACTGACTTTGTGTCACCAGAGCAGGAAGCAGAGAAGGACACTCAAGAGTATATCCTTTGCTTTACAATTTTCTGCTTGCTCATTTCCGATCTTAAATCTTGATGTTGATTATCTCACCAGAACCTTTGAAAATATGCTGCTGTTTCTATTTTTAAATATTTCCTGTATTGCTCTTGCATAAAATGTAGTGGTGAACTAGTAAAACCTGCTTTTTCAGTTCTTAGTGTAGCATAAGTTAATAAATTATTAGTCTTGCTATTAACACGGAGAAAAAAGCCTTGCCAAATGTGGTGATTATTTCTGTATTGCATTAACCTTTTTTTATGAAGCAATGGAATTCCTTAATGCCACAAAACCCTGTGGTTTTTTTATTAAAAATCAGATTTGAAGGTTTGCACTGAATAGAGTGATGGATGAATAGGGATTGTGTTAAATGGACAATGTAACCTTGAAAATGAAGTTACAGTTGCTCCTCTGCTTTGAGCAGGCAAAGATGTTGCAAAGGTGAAGGAGATCTTTCTAGCAGTAAGTGTTGCTATGCGCTCTGTTACCTATGGACCTAATTTAAGTCAAGGACATAGACCCTCAAAAATCGCAGCCCCTCAGTTTTTCTCTCTTTGAAAATATATGAAGAGGAAAGGCTAAAGGAGGGTCCCCTCTTCCTTAAAAGGTCTTTCTGGTTCGCATCTAATACCTGCTCCTCTGTATTCAAGTTCCATTACACAGCCAGGTTTTGCCAAGTAATTAACTATTCAAGTTATATTTGAGCTAGAAAATAATCCATTTAACTTTGCCATAAAACCAGTAACATTTATATAGGTTATTTTTGTCTTATTCTGTTAGGTGTAAGAATTTGTCTGTATCTTTCTGGAATTCCTATTGGATGCTGCCCTCTGATGTTTGTGGAGTGAACTGCTTTTGGGAAGCTGCTTTTAGGTAGGATCTGTTATTAAATAGTACTTTATTATTTGATTGCAGACAGGTGTAGCTGCTATTTAGCAAGGTGACAAAGCAAAACATTTTGATTGCATTTCACCTGCTAACATTATGGTAGCCTTTAGCTAGATTTTTCCTGTTACATTATGTTTTTAAAATTGTAGGTTCAGGTGTTGCTACAAAGAGTAGATTTTTTTTTTCCATTATGTTGCTTCGTGCTTCATTAAATAGAAACTTGCTAACATCTGTTAAAAGCCTGCCTGAATATAGTGTGAAAAGTTGATGATAAATTAATTATTTTCCTAAAATAAGACTTGCTGCAGAATAATACCTATGATGTAACTTGCAACAAAAACTGGCAGATATGCTTAATAGTTCAGTTTGGATTTTTTTAATTCAAGTTATGTGTTTTATAGAATTTGAGGAGGGTACTTCATCCAAAAGTGCTGAAACAACCATTTTAGAATGTTCCTTAAGATACAGTATGTTAAAACATAGTGTCCCTAAAGTTGCATCTTTACAAATAAGTATGACTCATGCAATAGTTCAAGATCATTTGATATCAGTGAGCTTTGAGCAGGTGCTGATTCTACTAATGGATAATAAGGATCTTGTCTCCGAGTTAATCAGTGTAAAATCAATTGCTTATTCTGTATGTGGGAAGAATTTTGTGGCTATTCTGCCCCCACATTTTTTGCCACCATTCTGATTATCAACTTTATTGAGAGAGAATGTCTTGTGTTTTGCTTTTGGCGCAGAGTGTTGTTAGCTTTCACATTGACAGAGGAAGCATGAGATTGCTTTTACATACAGTGGTATAGATTTTATCAAAATTTAAAAAATGCTGATAAAGATAACAGGCTCAGGTTTTGCATGGTCTAGATGATGTCTATTTTTTCTAGTACACCTTTCAAGGTGTGCAGTGTCATCTAGCTGGTATGACTGCTTATTTCCTACTGGGACTGATTAAGAAAAAATTCCTAGGGTCATTACTATGGCTATCTGACCAGCCTGATTACAGTTGTTGAACATTGCAACCAAGTGGGTTTTAACTTGTGTTGCCTATTAAAAAAAGTTTCACTAATTTTTGAGTATATTGAGGTTCATGTGTTGTGGATATGTTGAGATGAATTGTGACAGTCCTGAGAAAAAGGGACTTCTCTAAACTAGCTAGCTCATTGGAGGATGGCACTTCATACCTTTATAGTCAGCTTAAATTTATTAATATATCGTAACTTCAAACCTAATCTAATATTTGAGTTGGCAGTTGAATAAATGACATTTGGAGGTTGTATGCAGTGTGATCATTAGCATACTTGTACAAAAGAAGCTCTGATTATGACATGTTTTTAATTCAGTGCAATAGTAGAAAGTTAAGCTGAGTAAAAACTAGAATTTTAGTAAAAGCTTTCATCCCTTTCAAATCCAGATAATATCTGTAGTTACCTTGATCCTACTTCTGATAAGTGTGGGAATGATTTAACAGCTGCATTTTAATCAGTCTAGGCTTTGCTGCCTTCTTACTTCCATGCTAATTGTAAAAAACACCTCTATGGGTAAAATATTTGCACTCATATAATAATATGAGTAAAATATAACCTCATTAGGTTAGCCCTTTATACTGAAGAAGAAAACACATTTGTGGGAGGCTTCTGTTTGTTCTTTTAGTAAGTGTAAACAACTTTAATACAGCTGAGCCTGACAACCTAGTTTGTTTCATTATAATAGCAAAGAAACATAGTTTAATGGTGTTATGGAAGGATGGAGAGACTTTTTAATAAGTGACTTTGTTTAAGAAGCTGAATGCTGGATACCTCATACATTATAGACCATACAGAGAAAAGATCAAAGAAAAACAAGGCCACTCCATCTTTTTCAGAACAAGTGTAGGAGAACTTGTTTTGATGTAGAATAATTTTTAAAATGTTTTGTGCAACCTACAAAATTATTCTTTTTTGTATTACTGTCGTGACAGTGGTGGTACATAAAAACTAGTGGTGCAAGTTAGGATGATGGCAGTTTTCTCAGAAAATGACTAATATTTTTATGTAGTTCAAAACTCATGCAATTAGATTCAAAATGGAAACTCCTCAATGAATAGGCCAGAGTAAAATTTAAAGGGACAACTGAGGTCAATTTATTGCTTCAGTTATTCACACAACTCTGCTCTCAATACCTGGATGCTAATCTTTCCTTCCTTGGATCCCCTAAACATGTTAAGTGGTAGGAGAGGACAGCTTGATTACCAGTGAATTTGAGCAGGGAGCTTCCTGTTGATCCCTAGGCATGTTCTTAGTAGTATGTCAACACATGAGGAAAAAAGGAACTCTAACGCACCAAGTTTGTAACAAAGAAGTAAGGTGGACTTGTGGCTTTCTGTAATAACAGGGTCTTTATACTTGAATGTAGCTTAGAAAAAGGAGAAAAAAATGCCCTGGTCACACTGGCAATTCTTTGAAAGTACCCAGGTCACACTAGATGCTGTGATGCTGTGGCTGCTCTGGACTGTATGGAGCCTGGAAGGCAGCAGTGTATGTGTGCAGCAGAAGCAGCTGTTGTACTGTGACCTCAGTAAAGCAGAAGGGGATTGGGATAGGCTTAATGATCACAAATTAGATGGAGTTGTATACAAGGTGTTCCTGTGGGTTTGGTACCCTCTTAACCTGCGTTCTCCATGTGAGAATAGGAATACCCTACCTTAAATGCAAGTGACTCCCACTGCTGTACCTTGTGTCAAGTCTAGAGGACAGAGATGATATTTTGTGGAGCTGGAGGGTATTTTGGAGACCATAAATTTTGGGTTGTGGGTTTTGATTTTTTTTTAGCTCCTCACTTTTGACAGTGTCTTCTCTCTTTCAAACCTGTATTTGTCATTCAATAAGGGTTCATACTAGAGCTGTGATACTCTGATACCAAACTTACTCAGGTTCAGACAAGTTACTGTTCTTGTAAAATAAATTTTATTTTGCTCATTGTCAACTCAGCTGCTGAACTGGTAAAAAAAATCTATTGCCAAAAGATCCTGTGTCATTTGGTTATACCAGATACTGGGATATCTAAATGAACGTGGTTCTCCTTTCCTTGGCTTCTGGTGAGGTAGTTGCATGCCTGCAACTGCAGTGGAAATGTTGGGGAAAAGGGTTACAGAGACTGGAAAATTCAGAAAGGAGAAGTAGAAAAGGGAGCAGTTGAACGCAGAAAATTTTGAAAAGAATTATAGGAAAGACCAAAGCCATGTATTGAAGAAGGGAGTGAGACAAGTCATGGGATAATTGGTTCTGTGGGTGGGACATATTCACATTGAAGCTGAGACTGCAGAGCTCAAGCTTGTAAGTTCTACTGGACAATTTATATTTTATGCTGCCTCTAGTGTCAGGCTGTGGTTCCCAATGGTCTGTATGCAGGGAAGTGCAATGCAGTTTACAATCACTAAAGAATGTCTCTTCATGGAGTTTGAAGTAAGAACCACAATTCTGGAGTCTCGTAACTTCTGCCTTAATATGTTTCTGAGATCTAATATGTCTCATCCCCTTCATAGTGGATAGTCCCCAGAAGGAATGGTGGCCTGTTCTTTCCAACAGCTTCTCTGCTCCATCTGATTCAGGGATAAAACTTTGTTCTGAACTTATGGATCTGAGTCCAGCTGTTCCTCATATTGTACAAGCTGAAGTTGTTAGCTCTTTCTGAATATTTTTTTTTCCATTTAAAAGTTATTTTTAAGATTTAAAAAAATGAGCTCATGAAGTCAGAAATTCATAGAACAGAGATTGTGTGAACAGAACAACTGTAAAAAGTATTATAAATATGATCAGTCAATTTTTTTGTTGTGTGACTTGAAATGTTCTTTTATTCACAGATATCACTAGATGTAGATATGATAAAATAGAGTCTTTGCATCTCAGTGTGTTTTAGAGTTGCTTTGGCATAATTTTTGTCATACCTTATTCAGGGAAAGCCATGTGTTACATGTGTTTCAGGAGCTTGGCTTGCAGCTATGCAGTTTGTATAGGTTTTGCTCTTATTTATTATATGACCTTGTAATATCACTATAGGCTCTCATGACTTCAGGGCTTAATTACTGTAATTCCCTTTTCAGTGGATTAGTGATGAGGCTAATCTGCTGCTTGCAGCTTGTTCACACTGTAGCAGTGTACTTATTTGTAGGTTTCAACTACCCTCATGATATTCAGCTTGTATTGTGTTTTTTACATTACTACTTAGTACATGGTGTAATGTTTAAATTAGCTTTATGTATAAAGGTGTGAATGGGCATGCTTTGGTTGCATTTCAAGATTTATTTTTTTTTTGCTACTGAACTAAATTTTCAGATTTTGCTGTAAGACATAAAAGGTCTCAGTCTGCAGATTAAATCATCTGAATATAGACATCTGCATATTGGTGTCTGTGTCAAGTAGGTCTTAAACATTCATTAAACTTGAAAGAGTGTAGAGGATAATCTAGGTGACGAGCCATTTAATTGCTGAAAAGTAAATGGTTGGTGTTAATCGAGAAGCACTTGGATATCCTATAAATCTCCTTAGGACTAGTAGATACAACATAATCTTTGAAAACACTCAGTCTTTCTGAACTGGCAGCTGGAGATCAGGTGGGATATTCTAGAGTTTATGAAATGGCACTATACCTACGTTAAAAATTGATTCCAGGCTTAGGTGTTTACTTTGAAATAAGATGAATTACTGTCTATACTCCATAACCTGGCACTAGATCTCTGTTGGCTTTAATGAGACTTTCGACACAGTCTCATATGTTAGCATCTTCATTTATGTGCCCTATTTTGGCTCTGAATCTGATCTATGAGGTCTTTTCTTTCATGGAACTTTTAATAATACCCCAAGCCTTGACTTAAGGCTGCACGTTCTAATTAAAGTTTTATTAATCTTAAATCCCTGGGATACTGGATTTTTTTAGTTCCAGGTCATTAAATTCTTTCAAAATTCAGAATGTTTTTTAAGTGTAGCAATTATTTATGGCACTAAAATTCATCAGTTTTACGGTGGTAACTTTGCTTATATTTTGCCTCTTGGAACTGAAAATAATGTACGTTGCTATTCTGTGCCTTAATGAAAAAGGACATATTTGCATGCTATCTATTGGCAATTTAAAGGAAAACTTGTAGGTATCTACACAGTTACATAAATTGGGTGGAGACTGTGCTAAGAATCACATCTTTTAATTTCTGTTTTGAAGTATCACTCTTTGACAAGTTTCTAAGAATGGGTGGTTTGTCAAGCATTTCTCTATTGTTACTAGTTTAGGAAATCAGCATTGATTTTTGTCCGCATAATTTGGCAATAAACTTGTAATTTAAACCTTCAGATACTCTCAATTCTATTAGCCCCCCTCTCCACTTCTAGTCTGTGTAAATAGCTCAAGTACATACTGTTTTGAAGTTGATGTTTAAAACCTTTGAAAGCTTTTCTGACTAATTAAATATATGAAATCCAGGAGAGTATGGTTTTCGGTTTATTATGCTCATTGTTTGCCACCAAGCTAATGGCATTTACTTGATGCTAATTTTAACCTATTGCATTAAAATAATGAAATAACTTTAAAATGTAGTGTCAAGGACAGTGCATGTGGTCAGTGTACCTCAGGGATTTTCCAGAACCACTGGGAGTACCAGAGCATCCTACAACGCCATCTGAGTTATTAATTTCCTACCTCTTCCAACCCAGTTTGTACTCCTGCAAGACAGAAGGATAGGAGAAAACTTTTTGTGTTTTATCAGTGCTTAGGCAAAGTGCTGAACCATGGGTTTGACAAAAAAGGATTTACTGGAGCAGAAAATGGATGAAACACCTAGATCAGTCAAAAATGTTCTTAACAGAACTTCTTGAAAATAGGGCTTATCTCACTTTTGTTGTTGAATTTAAAGCTGCTGTATTTGTCATTTTTACCTATGTCAGTACTTAGTCCAGGGAAAGGGAAAAAAATTAACTCGTGTATAGACTTAATGTGCTGTCAGCCTTTCACATTTCTATGTAACTTCATGTAATCTTTCTTTTAAAATAGCCATTTTGATGAAATTCCTTGCTATTAATGGATAATAAGATTGCTAAGAAAGTAAACTATGTAGTTTCTATATAGCCCTTCTATGTCTGGTTTTTCCCTTGTAGTCTGGGATAGTTGGAGTGAATATGAGGATGATTCAGGTTAAATGTAAGCATGCATATGAGGTCTAATGCTGTAGTTTGCATGTTCTGTTTGAGTTATATTTTGCTAGTTTAAGTATGATAAAGAGTATTTTGTTAAGTTAGTTCCTGCAGTGAATAGTAGAGCTTTTATTTAAGCCTGTGCTAGAAATAATGTCAAATGAAAAAATATTTTTGTATCAGATATGATTATATGAAAACACATCCTTCTGAGAAAATGCATCTAGCAGTGGTGGCCTGTGGTGAAAGACTGGAAGAGACTGTCACTATGTTGAGATCAGCCATTATTTTCAGCATCAGACCTCTCCACTTTCATATTTTTGCTGAGGATCAATTACATGAGAGTTTCAAAGACATAGTAAGTATTCAAAGAATGTATTCAATCAATTTGTAGCGCAATTTGAGTAATGTGTAGCAATTTCTCTACTTGGATAGTAGTTGTTTGATACAGTGGCAGAAATGCAGCGGTCTAAAAATAAGGTAATAAGGCATTCATAATGTTGGATGGGTAATTTTGGATTTTTTTTTTTTCCTGTAGAAGAATGCCAGTTGCTGATATCAAAGTTCCTTCTCGAGACAGACCAAAACTTCCTGATTTGTCACCTTAAATCTGTTAAATACAAATTTCTGGTGTTCTGAATGCAAACCAGTTATCTTGTGTGAGCTTATTTAAAGTTGGCTTTACAAGAAAAAATTATATATGTCCTTTTTTGTCCCTGTGCTTACAGCATGAGTCAGCCTTACATTGTTTAGACAGTGAAACACCAGTTTTTGAAAATGATAGACATGGTTATGTCTAATTTTAGTAAATTGCATTATTGAATATAACATTATGACTGTAGTAGCAGTTTTAGAAGCTGACTAGGATATAACTATGGAGGTGCTTACTATTTTTGTGCTTAAAATGTCTTATTAACTGTGACATTAGTATTTTATACATGCTAATATATATGCATTAATGTTATGCGAACAGTAACTGTGGCAAAAATGGAGTCAGTGAATTTAAATTTTTAAAGACTTTGTTGTTATTTCTCCTGTGGAAACTAGTTGAGGGGAAGAGTTTTATTTAATGTACTTACTTTTGTAAATACTAATTTATTTTACTTGCTCTTTGCATATGATCTGATCTGATGTATTTTCTTCATAGTGGCCTGCAGGTGCCACTTTTTGTCTGAGTATTTTGATTAGCTGACAGTAGTTCGAGAAGCATTTCTGTTATAGAAGAGGTGTTGCAGTTGTGTTCAATTATCAGCTTGAATGGGGGATTGGTTTATTTTTTATAATAGAATTGAACTGAAGTAATTTCTGTGATTTCTTCTTTTCACATAGCTTGATGATTTCCCCGATGAAGGAAAAGTTAATTACACATTATATCCAATAACATTTCCAACTGAGAGTGCAGCAGAATGGAAGAAATTGTTTAAACCATGTGCTTCACAAAGGCTATTTTTGCCAGTAAGTTATTCTGTAATAGGACAATCCAGAAGTCTGTTTATGAAGGATCAAGCTATCCTTGTTAATCTGATATCTGCTTGGTGTAAAATGGACTACAACTACTTCTGAAAGTTACTTTTATGACATCCTAAAAAATCCTCTGAATTTAACCTTCTTCTGTGGCACTAATACCTTATGGAATAAAAGTCCTTTTCTCACTTGCTGCATTACGGCATAGTGTCCTCAGAGAGGGGTATAGGTCATGCCATCCTCTCAGAGGTAAGAAGGATTTATCACACCTCATCTCCTCATTTGGAAAGTTTCCTGCATGCGTGGGTCTGAGAAGTGTTAGAGAAAATGAAACAAAAACCAGGCTGTTGTTGCCAGTGTTTTTTGCAGCTTTTTCTTTGCTCACCTAAGACACTTCAGAAGTCATCCTTCAAGTTTGGTGAATTAAAGCAGTGGCAGCTATCTCCTAAACACTGTCTCGTCTGGGGCTTTTACATCTCTCTCTTGTTTGATTAGCTGCATAGGAAAGCGAGGGAACAGGAGCAAGGTAGGAGCTCCTGGTAATGCTTTACCTGGCCTGCAGACCTGCTCCTGAGGAGTCCTGACTTATAAAATGTAGACTGAGTGACTTTGCATTACTTTTGTGTATAAAACCTCTGTTTCCCTCTACAAAAATTCTTTAAAATGCGAGGAGTGATGACAACTTTATTGGCTGCACACTCTCAGCCTAAAATTTATTTGCATATGATGCAAATGTGTTAAACTTTATTGTGTAATGACAGCAGCTTCTGTTTTATGAGGAGAAGTTCAATAAAACTTAAAAGTTTGGTTTTAAATTTCTTTCCCTCACAGTTAATCCTCAAAAGCGTGGACTCGCTACTGTATGTTGATACTGACATCCTGTTTCTGAGGCCTGTTGATGATATTTGGTCTTTTCTGGGAAAGTTCAACTCCACACAAATTGCTGCAATGGCACCAGAACATGAAGAGCCTCGTATTGGGTGGTACAATCGCTTTGCTAGACATCCCTATTATGGAGTAACTGGAGTTAATTCTGGAGTCATGTTAATGAATATGACACGTATCAGAAGAAAATATTTCAAGGTATGTATGTTGCCCTGATTGCATTTTCTGTGGACTTATATCTTTTAATTCTAATCCTGTTTCAAATTCATGTGTATTTTTCAAAATCTATTTCCTATAATTATAATAGTGTTCTCAAAGTACACTGTTTAAAATAGTATCTACTTTTTAAATGTCATTCACTGTAAGACTTGGAGTTCTCTATTTTCGAGTGTGTTTGATTATTTTGATTTTTCTTAGTTCTGAGAGATCCTGACTTGATACAATTTACTGTTAACTACATTTGCCAGTACATATGCCAGCATTTTTAATTCACTATAGGGATCCCAGAAAAAAGTTTGTCAACTTGTAACGTGTGTAGTTGTATGACCAGGAGGTGGTGCTAAAACATTTAGTAAGTTATTTAAAATGAAGGTTTCCAAATTTTGGTCTTTTACTTTTTAAACCAGGTGATTGACACCCTAAGTGTATTTTTATTTATTTTGAAGTCATAGTTTTTGTAGTATTTACATGAAAATATTTACTACTTCATGCATGAAAGCAGTGCGTGCAGCAATAGAAATGGCCATTGATTCTCAGATGGGAAGCTTTTTGTTACGTACTTAACACAAGAGCAGTGCTGTGTGATTATGCTTGGGGGAAAAGTACATCTCTGCTTAAGAGAGGTCTGATTAGGGAAAAATAATAATGCAGTCAAAAACTTTTGGAAGTGCATCATGAGAGGGGCAATATAAACTTCCAGTAGGCATTACTTCTTTCCCATTTCCAATTTAATAATAAACAGCTTTCATCTTAAAATTTTCACTATGTAGTTTTGTTAGGGAAATTCGGAGAATTTAGGAAAAATGGAAAATTAATTATCTCAGTTGTAGTTGAAGTAGAAGGTTATAGTAGCTATAGTATATAGGTGTAATTTCTTAAAGAAGAAAACTGTATTTCATCAGTGGAATCTTGCATTGTCTACTTTGTTTTACTGATTATAGCATATGAAGAAATGAAAATACTGAAAAGTATAATGAGAAACATGAGATTGAAAACTGCATGTATCTTAGCCTCTGACATTGCACTTCTGTGTAGTGCATTATTTTTAGTGTGATAAACACTAAGATAAGGTTGGTCTTTTAATCATAACATGCCAGAATTCTGGTTTGACTTCTCAGTATGACTTGGATTATTGATTTATTGGAAACGCTGTGTTTTTACTAAAGTTTGAGTTAAAATTTTTGAAAGTATGCAGATTATGTAGGATATTAAAATTGTCTATAAAATTAACTGTAGTTTTCTAGAGGACAATGTGAAGTCCTTTCTCCTTAATGCCTAAAGCCAGTGTTTTCTTCAAATTTGTGTCTATATATACAGATTTAAGTAGGTGAAATAATTAATGAGGATTTTGAAATTTAAAGTGGAACATTGCCACTTTCCCTTGCTTCTAGGGGGCTGGAATATTTTCCAAGTCCTGAAAAATATCTGCTATGTATTCCTGGTTTTGCCATGTATATTTATTATGTAATGAAACCTGTCAGATTGTTAAACCAAAACTAGCCTTGGAGGAAGTGATTTTTTTATAATTGCTCTTTATTATGGAGGTGAGTATCTTAAGACTTCACTGTAAGACAAGGCATAAATCCATACACTTTTCTTATGATCTTGCTAGCAAACTTCAGTATACCTAACATGATGTACAGTTTCTGGCTAAGTGGGTCACTGAACTTCTTTCTGTAGCGAGGAAGATTATGTTTCATAACTGGTATGGGGAATCGGAATAAAAAAATTATTGAATTTTTCTGAAAACATTCAACTTAATACTCTTTCTCGTATTGTTTAGTATGTACTGTACTAAGCAAGTCTGCTTGATGAGTTGGAGACTAAGCAATCATACAACTAAAGGCAAGGAACTGACATTGGAGTTAGCTACCCAGTGCTGTCCAACTACATTAGTATTTGGAGTTATGAAAGGGCACTTGAGAAAGGGAGGCAGAAACAAAACAAAGCTTCCTGATGTCCATGATTCAAAGCCCTTTTTGATGAATTTAGTTAAAAAATAATAAAAAAGGCAATTAACCTATCCCCATGCTCCATTTCTGTTGCTTTAAATGTTAGAAATACATCATTTTTTGACCATAATAGTCACAATTCTTTGGCATCCTTCTTAGAACTTTACTGTCACTTCAAACATAGGCTTCTATTTCTGTGTGATGCATATATACTTCTGTCCCTTGCTTTTGCATGTCTTCTGAACTTCATACTTGTGAACTGTGGCTGTTCTTCAAACATTTAAGACTAGTGATGCACATAAAGAAATATTCTTTCACTCTTGCTTGATTGTAAAAAGTAAAAAAGAAATAAAATAAGATGATGTGTTCTGTATAGATGGTGTGTTCTCTATACCTGTTTTTTGGAGGGTTGTTTGTTTTTTTGGGCTTGGGTTGCTGAGAACTCATTTCTTGCATGAATTTAATCCTTTTCCTTCAATTCCTATACTTACCCTCATCCCTCGCCATTCCTGCTTTCATCATCCTGTGCATATTTCATGGAGTCTGACTGATTGTCTTGAGCAAGAAACACAGATATAATGTTTGAATGCATGGTGTTTTGGCATATATGGATTTTCTGTTTCATCTGAACCATTTTGATGTGTCCTCTTAGGATACCCCTCTTTATTTAAAACCTTGCCCAGTATCTTTCAGGTCCTTGTATAACAAATGTTGAGCATCTAGCTGAGCATTCAGATGCTTCGCCTCTATCTATATCTTTCTAGCAAGTGTGATATTTATTTATTTGAGCTTTGAAGACTCTAGATTAGATTCTGCATTAGACCTTACTGCCAGTGACCAACATACTTACCAGTGAGACTTTTTGGTGTTGAAAAGCTCAGAATTGTCTCTGACAGGAGATTACCTGGTGAATTCTAAACCATGCTGCTGCCTTAGTCCTTCTACCTCTTGGACACACTGGAGAAGTGTCCTCTGGTATCAGGCTTGTTGTAGCATGCTCAGTCCAGCCAGAACAGCTTGGGGACATCTAGTCAGAGAGCTGCTAGGTTACCTGAAATTTAGGAGTGATAGTGCTTGATCATTCTCCTCCTGTATCATAGCAAGGTAGTGCAGCCTGAGTAATGACTAAGGAGGAAATGAGGTCGTTATACAATATTGATTATTGAGAGCTTTAGAGAGCACTCAGCAGGGGAGCAATTCAGTTTAATCTCTCTGAGTACCTAGAGCTTGGTCCCACAAGCTTGCAGAGCATCACAGGGCCCTAAGATACACAAGCTTTATTACAAAAAGTCTACTGTTCATGGAGACTTGCAGAGACTATTTTCATCTTCAGGTTCCTTGAATGCCTTAATAAAAGGAGGATTGGTCAATAGGAAAAATTGCAAACCTTACAGCAAAACTTTGAAAAAAATTTAATGTAGTTGAGTCTATACACAGTAGGCCTGAGAGTGTATAACTTCCCATGTGACTGATAGCAAAGGAGCTACTAATCTCAAACCTTGGGAAGAGAGGGGGTAGGGGTAGGGTCTGTCCTAAATTCAGGGGTAGGGGCTATCCTAATACCCCTTGCCAACAACACTGCAGATTCTTTTGGGCTTTACAGGTAACTGTTCCATGTTTTGTCCCATTAACTATTTCAGTCAAATACAGTAGAACTAGAAAATACTTCATTGTTTTATAGAAAGCTCTGAATTTATGTTCATTCAGGAGGCTCAGTAAATTCTTCAAAGAGCTTATAAGTTCTGAGAATTTTTGTATCTTTAAAAAGCTGCCTGTAGACCTTTTTGTATGACACTGTAGTGGCTAGAGCATTTATCTAAACAGTGGAAGTTTTGAATCAGGATATTTCTCCAATGCTATGGATTTAAAACTGTGGGTTCTTTGTCCATTGTAGTTTTTTCAGCCCAAAATTACAGACTGAGCTGCTTGAGGCCTCTAAGCATCTTTCTTCTGTTCTTGCATTGATTTGTAAGAGTCAGGAGGAGCCAGAAGATGGATAAATAAAAAGTTGAACCAGAGACTTCAGCTAATGGTTATAGGATTCGTCCGAGTAGCAATAAACTTGTAGTTCCATGTATTGCTCCAGGATTAAGTCGTCTTTTATCCACTTACTTATTAAAGCTTCAGTCTTCTCAGGACTGTCAGGTCTAGTCATTTTAGACAAGCATCCTAGCTGCTTGGCTATCTGTGGTGCCTAACTGAAGTCGTTACTCCTGTTACTTGTCTTGTGTGTCTTCAGTCTCTGTGTATATATACAGCACAAATGTAGGCACTGTATCCACACATGTCTGCATGTATTTGGACAATATTCTCAGGCGCACGGTGTGACTCTTGGGGATGGTCCTGTGCATCCCCAAGACTTTATTTCACCCTCACTCTCACAACTGAAGAGTGAGCAGCCTTGTTCCTTTTCTGTTCTAATTGAGCTTAAAGATGGTGTAAAGATAAGAAATTGGCTTTGGAATATGTAACCGGTTAAACTGCAGAGTTTAATCTCATTGGTAATATGGCCAAAGGAGTAAACTGTAGACCAGTTTAGCCCAAGTAGCACCTCCTCCACCAGAACCTTAGAAAAACTCCTTTTCAATTGAAGTGATTCTGCTGAATTTTGGAATTTAGTAACAGCTGTGGGTTTTGTGTCTCACTGACTTTTATTAGTGCAAAGTTGTGCCTTTGCTGTGGAAGTTCAAGTTCAGTGACTAAAAAAATTAGTTCAACTCACTGAAAATTCTTTTGAAAACCTTTGAAGAATCTGTGTATTTTTGTACATTACTATTATTTATCTGTATGTTTGGAATTATTTAAGAATTAATTTTACATGGAACTAGTTTGAATTTTTGAAGTTAATGTTAGGACCTCTGTATATTATTACTCTGTGATAAAGAGAGAAATTCATAAAATGTAGATATTTAAATACTCCCCATCTACTTCCTGCATCACTTAAATGTAGTTTAGTGTTAGATCCTACTGCTATACAAAAAACCCTTGCTATTTCTTGGAACTCTTAGCTTAAGATGTTTGAGGGGAATCTTCAAGACAAAAATCTAATGTGGCAGTTAAATAGAAGTAGGAGATGCATTTAATTTTCCTTCTAGGTTAATAACTGAGAAATAAAGCATATTGGAACTGCCTATAACTGTTTTCCTTAGATAGGTTTGTTGGATTAAAAAGAAGAAATCATCTATACATTTGAGATTTGTAACTTTGAAATGAAAATTACTGCGATTGTATAAGGCACTTCCTTTCTTGTAGGTATAGTTTTCCTGAATGTGTGTTGTTTTGCTTCATAGAATGATATGACACCAGTCCGGTTACAGTGGGGAGAAATTCTTATGCCACTACTGAAGAAATACAAGTTGAACATAACATGGGGTGACCAAGATCTATTGAACATTATGTTTTTTCACAATCCAGGTAAGTCCGCCTTGATTTTAAGTCTAACCCTACAAAGTCGACCTTTTTCATGATGTTCAAAAATCCAGGAAAATACTCTTTTAGTGGACTTTTCAGTGAAAGGATTCAAGGGGCTATTTGTTCGTTTTGTTCTCTGAAAGCATTTACTTTGAGAGTTTGCACTGAGACACAGCACTGGAGCTTGTTAGACTGTATTTAACTGTTAGATTTCTAAACAACTGTACAGAAATCTATGAAGCAGCCTTAAGAAAAAAAAGAGAAGATTAGTATATTTCCTAAAATAATTTTGATACTTAATCCAGAGCTCTCCTTTTTCCACCCAGAAAGTCTTTATGTCTTTCCATGCCAATGGAATTATCGGCCTGACCACTGCATCTATGGAAGCAATTGTAAGGCTGCTGAAGAAGAAGGTATATTTATTCTTCATGGAAACAGAGGTGTTTACCATGATGATAAACAACCAACTTTTAGGGCTGTCTATGATGCAATAAAAAATGTAAGTGTTTTTGGCATTGTATTTGTTATCTTTTATTTTTATCTATAGTCCTGCATGTATTCTGCTTGATACTCACCTTGATTGCAACATAGTAATTTTTTTATCTTTTAAATAACATTAACAGTTTTACTGGTTTCTCCTTTATTATTTGGATGGAGTTCCAGTATATTCCTGTTGTGATGAGCATCTTTGGAAACATAGTGTGTACTATGTCTAAGTTAGGATTCTAAAATATTGCCTGTAGTTGTCAGTGTTTATTTAAGAGGCTGTACTCTCATTCATTTAACAACTTGTCTGGGAAACATTTTACATGATCATTTGGAGATCATAGAATATCTGAATGGAAGGAACCCACAAGAGTCATTGAGTCCAACTCCTGGCCCTGCACAAGGCAGCCCCAACAGTCACACCATGTACCTGAGAACATTGTCCAAATGCTTCTTGAACTCTGTCAGACTTGGTGCTCTGACCACTTCCTTGGGGAGCCTGTTCCAGTGCTCAGCCACCCTCTGGGTGAGAAACCTTTTCCTAATACCCAATCTAAACCTTCCCTGACAACTTCAGGCCATTCCCTTGAGTCCTGTCAGTGGTTACCACAGAGAAGAGATCAGTGCCTGCCCCTCCTCTTCCCCTCCTGAGGAAGTTGTAACTGGAATGAGGTCTCCCCTCAGTCTCCTCTTCTCCAGTCTGAACAAGGCATCACCAGAAACTTTCTTTTTCTGAAGATTTTAAAATGCAGAAAAAGCCCCATATTCCCAAAGTTTGTGTGTATCTATTGCAACATTTTAATACTTAATTGTATCTAGATTTGGATTGGAAAAAAAATTTATATATTGTGTTTTGACCTTTTCTAGAGATTCAGTGTATTAATATTAATGTTACTGCTCCTTTAAATACTGGGCACAGTGACTTCTTTTCATTCTGCAAATAAGTCATCTAATAAACTATTTATCACTACATCAGTATACTCACTGAAGAGCTGTAAAATTTAGCACTGATGCACATTTTAATGTAGCAGGCCAGTGCATGTGTATAACCTACAAAAATCAATAGTATATTTTAATATTGCTTTATTACATGTTGTCATATAGATATAAAAATGAAGAAAAGTACTTTTGGGGTTCTGAGAATACATTGCAGGGAAAGTGATTGTGTTCCATAAAAATATGGTTTGTTTCCTTTGAGTATTTTCAAAAAGAGCAGAAAAAATTATTTCCCGTTATTTATGATCCCATTTGGTATATGAACATATCAGAGAAACTATGTAAAACACTGTTGATTCAATGGTAATAAGATGAACAAAATTATGTTACTTCAAAATGCTGTTTTAAATCATCTTTTGTTTATAAAAGTATAGCACTGTTGAATTAATGACTTTATTTCATACCTATGTTAAACATAGTATATGTTTGACCATCATTCAGTTTAATGAAACTTCAGTAGTACCACTCTTCATACTGCTGTTTCATTATAATTTGATAAGAATTATATTGCTTAAAGGTTGCATGCCATTTGAGGAAGTTACCATTCAACAAGAAAAGTAATCAGAAATAATTTTAGATCTGTAAATTTTTATTTTAATAGGGTAATTTTAAACTTCCTACTTTCCTCTCTGACTACATTCATTTGCTTACATTAAAAAAATATCTTTCATGTTATGCTTATTGAAAGCATTAGAGAATATTTTTGTAATTTGGAGGTGTTTTTCAATTATTGCATTCAGAAGCATTAAAAGCTCTTGGAAACCTTTAATAAACATACAAAAAGCAAATACAATGCTCAGAAGCATTTTTGTAAAACTCTGATACTTCTGAATAATGCCAGTCTTCGGTGTTGACCTTAAATTTTCTTTTCTTAACTTCTTTGCAGTATTCATTTGGAGATGATCTGGTTCATTCACTGTTGCAGCCTCTAGAACTGGAATTGCAGAAAACCATGCATACATACTGTGGAAGAGTTTACAAAATATTCATAAAGCAGCTATCAAAAAGCATAAGAGACTTGTATGCCAGAAGATCAAAGGGCAGGTGACTTGACTTCTAGCTGTTACATCAAGAGACTGAAGTAACATACTGGTCAAAAGCTGCAAGATTTCTTATACAGCTTGAAAGGGCTCTTAGTGTGCTCAGGCAAAAGTTTACTAGCATACATAAAAATGAAGAAAATTTTCATGTAATGAAGAACAGGAACTTTTCTGCAAAGATGACTTTTTGCTCTTGAAGTTTAATCACTGCTAATGTTTATCTTGGATCTGATGATTTAGGTGTTACTGGCTTCTATGGTCAGTAGTTTTAGTCTGTGTAATTCAGTTATCTAATAATGAACAAGGAAGAAATGAAGATGGCTCTGTTTGGGAGTGTACCTCATATGTTGTCTAAAATTCTGTGAAACTGTGAATGTAGCAATAACTGAGTCAGCAGCACTAACCTCACTTTAAAGGTGTGAACCTTTATGTAAACGAAGTTGTTTACAAGTGCAGAAAATACTCTTTAAAGAAATGTGTTGTAATCAGTGACAATCTGTATGTGCCTTTATGTGTTCATCTCTTACACGTTGAAGTACTGTTTTGACAATCTTGTTTTGTTTATCTCAGATGTAAACTGCACACTATAAATGCAATTTTCTGAGAAATTAACAACTAGTATGTGATACTAGTTTTCTCCATTGGTAAATACAGAGACTTTTTATTAAAAAGCATTTGTTTGAGCTTTGTATGTAGAGCCATTAACTCTAAAAGGTAGAGCAGAGTTGAGGGTATTTTAAGTAAAAAATCAGTTTGAAGTTGCTTGCCTTATGATACTTTTTAAAAATTCCACGGTTTTGCAGCTTTAATAGGGCATTTTGGAAGCAGAAAAAAACCCCAACAGTGTAAATCTGTTGCTGTTGTATTTCCATACTAGGAATTATTACGTAATGATTGTTATAGAATATGTAGGACCTGAAAGTGAAGAGCTGTAATAAGAGTTTTGGTGCTTCATCAGACTGTGTAGTAGATGGGTTTCTTAGAGAATATATCCTGTTACTGTATTTTTTCTAATAACATGACTTTAATATAGTTTTGGGGCAGACCATTGACCATATGAATCCATTACTGTCAATAGGGTGATAGTATTTGTAACAGATAAGGATTAGGCTTTCTTCAACTATCTTAGTGAAAAAAGAAGTTCTGTTTATGTAATACAAACCTTTTTTCCCAGTGAAAAGCATGAAGAAAAAGGCTGAATTTTAGTGTTACAGTAAAATATTTAAACTTGCATGGTATAAAATGTATTTGTAAATTATATTTGAACTCAGATAACCTGTCTAAGTGAGATGAAGTCTTCATAAAGTGAGATTTTTGGATTCCAGAGAAGTTCCTGTGTGTTGAACATGAAGGATCCACTCGCTGACTTGCACCTTCATCCCAACCCCATTTTAGAAGCTTAATTTTTGTTGTTTCCATGTCAAAGGTAGGCTGGCTCTGACTTCCAGCTTCATGTGAGCTGGATAAATACTTTAGCAGTATAAAACCACACTGCACTGTAAGCAGAGTTTATATTCTGCTTCTATTCTCCCTGCAGGCTCAGGGTGTAAATTTCTGGGATGGAAACTAGAAAGCAGTCTGCCTTGCATGTAGGTCTCTTTTTCTTGCTGTGTAACCTTTTGAAGCCTGAAAATGTAGAAGTCTGTGTGAAGGTGAATACTGTTACTGACTGATTTTACAATATGCAGTTTGTTATTTTTTTACATAAATACTGATTTTTATATCAATTTGTCTTCAGCTTTCTTTTTTACTTGTACCGTGTGTTTGTATAAAAAAAATCTTTCTTTTGACTTGTTTTTTGTCTTTGCAGAAACTTTCAGTTTGATTTTATTTTTAATATACTGTAGACAACTGAAGATACTGCTTAAATCTAATGAGATATTTTAGAAAAAAAGCAGAGCGTAAACATTAGTAGCAATCTTTCCACTTAAATTTCAGTTTTTGTGGGGGAGTAGAATGAAGAGTTAATACTGCTGCTTATCATAGGCTAAAAATTCTTACTTTGTGCTTTTTTCTAGAAATGTTTACTTAGCATATTACAGATAGCAGAATATACTGCCTGCTGCCAGAGGTTTTGATTAATTTTTATAAATGTAAATGTAAACTGCTCACCTGAACTATCCATTTCAAGGTAACACTCATGAACACTTTAGGAAACTTAGGAAAAAGGCAAGTAGCTTCCATTAAGTAATTCTCAAGAGTATTTGTTTTTTCTGGATAAATTTTTAGTTCCCTAATCCTTATGTCTTAAATTTGGAAAAATGGCCTACCTTTAAAACCAAAAAGCCAAATCTGACTTACAGAGGAAACATTTGGAGGCAGTAAGAAGACTGGAAATTTAAGTAGTGTGATAAAAACCATTTATGCTCCCAAACATTTCAATACCTGATTTGTAAGTTAGATGCTTATAAGTGTAGGAGCTTACATCTAGCTTGAGGATCTTTATTGCTGTCTAGTTTTAGAAATATTGGTTTTTCTGCAAACATAGTAAGTAACCAACAAAAATAGGACTTGACAAATTACAGAACTTTAGAAATCCCATTTTAATGATTTATTTATTTTAAAGTTCTTTAATGCTAATAGAAATGCAAAGTTTGGTGGAAAAATGTAAACATCAGGAAATATACATTCAGGTTAAAATAAGATAAATCTGTCTTCCTCGTGCTTGATTTATCTCTATGTCATGGTACCATTATTCTGTCTCCATTTAAAGGGATCAAAGTCTTGTGGTAAAGAGATCTATTTAAAGGTAAGCTTTTGATTTAAATTTAGAAAACTTAAGAGGTTTAGAAGGGAAGAATATTTTTCTTTATTCTGGTTTTAAATGTGTTTTAAAACAGTATAGAGTTGCCTTTTGCTGGTTTTGACCTTAATTTCATCAAGCGGTAAACTTGTGGCAAAATGTTGTTTGGAAAACCAAACTGTCAAAACTTTTCTTACTTTGTACCAGATTTCTGTCCATACCAGACATACTCCAACCACACAGGTTTTCCACACTTCTGCCTATGCATTTTCTTTAATGTGACTGAGAAGTCAGCTGTCTTCTTTTCCTCCTTCCAAATTATACGTCCTATCTACACAGCATGAAAAAGGAAATAGCTGCAGTCTAGTGGTGGGAGAAGAATATGGTCTTGGTCTCCTTGGAATGTTTGGAAGCAGAACATGTAAAGAGGCAGAGCTGAAGGTGTAGTGGGTTATCTATATATGCATTATTGGGCACTCTTTTTTTTTGAGTGAAATGAAACACTGCTTATTTACGCACATTTATGACTGAGATGGTATTTGTGGTGGATTAAATGAGATGAAACTAAGAGGTAAGCTACTTCTTTACATAATCTGTAGGAAAACACTAGACTTCTGGTTTCTTCTGCTTGGTTTATAAATGTGTCTCCAAATACACAGACATATTTATTTCCACTTCTTAGAAGTCATTAAGTTGTTTTTAATTGCCTATTTTGTGTTCCAAATTTATAGATTTTCAGCTATCAGACAGGTTTAACAATATCAGTTTATTGACAGTATGATTTATTTTTTTTACTTGATTAAGTGGAATACTCATGTATAATTTAAATAAATATTTAGGCTCTTCATACCATTCAAAAATTATCAATTTTGAATAGTTATTATTCTAACATTCTCTGTCATGATATCTAGTGTGATTATGATAATTATCATAGCTTCCCTGCCCACTTAACTACTTTGTGAATGAATGGAATTTGGAACAACTCCAGTAATTTTGTATGTTAAAATAAGTTGCAGAGAACTATGATGTGAATGTATGACTTATATTTTATTAGCAGGAAGTGATTATTCTGTAATAGAGGCAGTAAAAGTATGAAGTAATGGGAAGATACTTCTCATCACCATGGATTTTGAAACAGATCTTAGATTTGCCTTATGTGGCTGTTGCTGTCAGTCTGAGCATTTTTCTGTGCACAGAAACTCAGAAGTGATGTCATAACTTATATTGTTTAAAGGGAATCTTAAGTATTTTTCTGTTCTATTTCTAATCTCATTGAATATCTTCTGTTCTCTTTCTTTTTTGGAAGTTTGGTTCTGTCCAGCTGCATTTTTCTGTATATTTGAGGAAAAATAACCCTAATTCTTAGAGAGTTTTGCACAAATAACAGCCAAGTTATTTGTTCAAGTTGCCCAACTGGGCAAAGCATGAACCCAAGCAAGTAAAAAATGAAAACCTTAAACACAAGTATGTATGCCTTGGGCTCCCTTAGGAAAAAGAAAAATGTTGTTTTGATCCAAATTTAACTGTACAGAGAAACACTTAAATTTGCTTTCTGTATTTAACTACCAAATAATGCAGGGTAATTTTCTACAGAAAGGCAGGTTGCCTCACAGTTGCTTTGTAGTCCTCGTAGACTACTCAAAATTATTACTCAGTTTTAAAACCAGAAGATGTTTGCAGAGGTAATAGTGAATTTTTCACTTCAGGAACTGAGGAGAAAATATCATTTTAAGGTAGTTCTCAAAAACTCTCCCTTCTAACCATTTAGTGGAGCTATATAATAGCAGCTTGTCCTCCAAGATTGTAATGAAATTTAAGATTTGTAGTTCTCCAATGCCTTTTTAAGCCTTTGTGGGCCTATTAGCATGTTAAGTTTCATGCAAGAATATCAAGTAATTGGAAATTCTTGCTTAAAGTTCAGTTGCCTTTTCAGTTTTGCAGTTGCTTTATGAACAGCTGCAGTCAATTCTTTAGAGAGTCCTCATTTAAACGTCTGAATATGCATCTTCCTGTATATTTGCTGGCAAATTTCTACAGGGGTTCTTTCTGCTCCCCTACCCCTTTTCCCTGCACTGCTTTTAAAAGGTAATCACAAAACTCTTCTTTCACTTGAACGCTTATAAAAATTACAGGAGGTATTACTACAGGTCTCTTTGCAGAAATCTGTAATTAAAGGAGGAACTATATTCCTACTGTGGTTGGGTTTTATTTTTTCTTCTGATTGCTATGAGATGACGTTCATGTTGGAGGAATTTTTGAGCATTTAGTAATGTTCCCTCAGTGATCTTCTGGTAGCTTCTTCCCTGAATCAACGTCTCTGTTCTATCTTATGACAGATGCATGGCTGCAGTCTGCCTATTTGATCTATATGATTCCAAGTTCCTTTAGTCAAAGCAGTGACTGTCAGTTCTTCTAGATCTGTATTTTATATCTGCACCATACCTGGGTGCCACCTTAGTTGCACAAACCAGGGACCTACTTTGTTTCTACTTATAGATTACTTGGGTTGGAGAGGACCTTAAAGCTCATCTGATTCCAGCCCCCCCTGCCATGGGCAGGGACACTTCCCAGTAGATCATATTGTTGAAAGCCCCATCCAACTTGGCCGTGAACATTTCTAGGGATGGGGCCTTCAGAAATGCTCTGGGTAACCTGTTCCAGTGCCTCACCACCCTCACAGTAAAGAATTTTTTCCGGTATCTAATCTAAACCTTTCCTCTTCCAGTTTAAAGCCATTTCCCCCTTGTCCTGTCACTACATGCCTTTTTACAAAGTCCCTCTCTGGCTCTCTTGCAGGCCCTCTTCAGGTACCGGAAGGCTAATCTAAGGTGTCCATCTTTGATGTAATTTCCTTGTTTTAGTTTCTAGCTGTACCCATAGGATGAAAATAATGGCATACCAAGGAATGCAGAATTTTTCATCACAGAAACCAGAGAACTACAGATTTCTGAAATATAATTAACAATTTTCAAATGGTATTATATCCTTCCATCAAATATTTTTGACTTTTCCTGTGCCAGCCCCTTATGTGGAAGGACAGGCAGATAACTCTTAAAAGACTGATTCCTTGTTTACTGTGAATTTCAAGGAAAGGAACTCTGAAGTTATCACTGTGGATGTTTAGTATCACCCTATCTAAACTCTTTGAAACTAGTAATAACTGCCCAGTTGCTGCTGTATGGTGATACTGGTTTTACTTGTTTTCTAGTGGTCATGCTAAAGAGGGAGGGGGAATGATGCAATTTTAGTTCCTGGGCTGCTGTCTTTAGAATTCCACATGACACTTAAAAATCAGCAACCAAAACCCGACTCTGAGTGTGGGTCAAAGCCAGATGAGAACAGCACATTAACACCCTTATTTAGGAATCTGTTTTCACTGGTCATGGGTCTTACTCATAGATTAGATGACAGGACAGTTTCCTTGCACTATTTTATCAGAACAGGTCTGCAAAGGCAGGATTTCTCAGGTTTGTTATAGTTTGTCACTGTTTTAAGAGTGCCAAACTTGTAAAATAAATGCATGTTATATTCCCAAAGTAAGTCTGTTAGAAGCCTTTAAGAATATGAGCCTGTAGTTTTTAAGTGTTATGTCTGCTTTTCAAGATAGCTGTAGAACTAAGGTTCTCATTCCAATTCCCCTTCTTCCCTCTGTGCTGTTTTCCACAGATAATTTATTGGTTTGTTTGCCTCTTCAGAGCAAAGCAAAAATTTGGTAGTTTGCTTTAATAGATATCCACTTGAAACCAAACAGAACTTTGCAAGGAGAGGAAAGAGACTGTGAAGTTTGTTTGCTAGGGATCATATCTGCACTTCAGACTTCTCCAAAGGCCATGGAGTGCAAATGTGGAGCTTACCTGTGGCTTCCTCACTGCTTGGAGAAGTGCTGCTAGATTATGTTGTCTTCAATTTTTCTTGTTACTAGCATTGAGTACTGATAGCTAAAAATGCTTTTTGTGCCTTCCTAAGTGGCCTTTCTATTTTATGCAGTTTGTATTAAATTATTAAACTGAGATGAGCAATTTATTGGCATTTTCTACTACCTTCATATTCTGGGAGGTCCCTTTCTCTTCTGTTCTTCCTTTGGGTCATTTAATATCATGCCCTCATTTTCAGAATTATAATCTGGGTACAACAGGTCCATTTTTTTCTTTTATGTCTATTTCTTATGAATGTTAATGTTCTGCCAGTCATTTCTGCACAGATTTTACTAGTGCTATTCACATTAAAGCAGTCTGTAATGTTCATAAGAACTGTTTTGAAATACAGAAGTAGATGTAGAAGTTATCCTAAACTGCAAATCTTTGTGGCTGAATTAATGAGTATTTAGGGCATGGTGTTTTAGGCTTCCAAGAAAATGAAAGGAGTATAATCAGTTTTAACCTCTGATTTAAGACTACGAAATTAAATTTAATTAAAGCTGATGTTTTAGCCTTGTAATGCTGACCTACCGTATCTCACTGAGCAGTGGATGCCTCGGAAACTGCTTGTCTGTTGGATATCATGAATTTCCTGTCAAGTATTTCATGCAGTTCTGGCTAGTCACTGGTATTGCTATTTTTTAATAATTATTTATTTATTTATTTAAAAATATCTTCTATGTCTTACTTTGTTTTGTTTTACATTTTTATTCTGTGGATAGTGTTATTCAAGGTGAATTTGGATTACAGATCTAAGATCAAGAAATAAAACCCCCAGTTTTGCTACCCAAAGTGTGCTTTATACTATGTTTGTCTTTTGGTTTGAAATTTTCACTGATCTTGTGAGTAAATGTGATGTATTGGGGGTTTACTGCCTCTTATGGGCGCTCATCTTTTCTGTTTGCTGTTCCTGGTTTGCCTCCTTTCTTCACTACCCCTCCAGTCTCCTTGCTGCCTGTCTTTTCCAGGAGTTGGTGTCACTCTATCTGTTCTTCTCGTGATCTTTGTCGATCTTGGTGGCTGTTATGCCTCTTAGTCAGTATGGCTTCTGCCACCAGGTGTGTGCTTTCAGAACTGTTGGCTGTAATAAGGTAACTGTACCTTTTCCAGACAGAAGGGTACCCTGGAGCAGGCATGCTGCTTTCTCCACAGTGCTAGAGAATGAGCACATCTGGGCACGAAAGCATGTTTTTGACCCAACATAATTCATAAACAGTGCTGTGTGTTTCTTTGCTGTAGCTTGGGGAATAAATTTAGTTTCCTTTTCAGCTTTATGTAGACTATTACAAAATTTTAATCATCTTTGTTTTTCTATAGGGATAAAGGCTTTTTACTAAAGGCATGCTTCCAGGGAGAAATCTTGGCTGTTGAAGCCATTACAATTAAAAGGAGATGATCTGAGCCATTCTTAGAGCCTGAGGCAGACAGGCTCAACAGGGCTTTGGAATCAGTGTGAGCAAACACCAGCGCCAGGGCACCTGGTGTGCAGTGAGGGGCTTGGTCTCTGCCCTGTAGGTGCTGGACAACCTCTGAGGAAAAAGCAATCTTCAATCGACTCTTCTTTCTGTGCAGGTACAAAGAGAGAAAATTGATTTATGACTTCAAAAGGCCCAAACAAAGTTTTAGAGGAATTGCGGAATGCAATAGAGCGTGCACAGTATGTAAAATTGTTCTGGCTGAAAAATTAGCAGCTGCGATAGCCAATTGAAGCAGGGTTTTGAGAAGTACCTTCTTCACTGGTCCATGAAAACAATGAATAAACTGAGCAAAAATTAGTGATGGTAGGATATTGTTTAAAAACTAGATCAATATCTTATTTTTGCAGTAGTCCTTTTTGCCTATTTTGATCTTTCTTTGGTGAGAAGGATAGGCTGTAATTGATGAAAATTGATATAAGTTGAACAATAAAGCATTAACAGTTAGCTATTGTAAGAAAAATGAAAGAGCTAGCAAATTTGCACTGTTTTTGATGCTCCAGATGTCAAGTAGTCTCTAAATTAATTAGAAGTCACTTTGTTAATGTACACTTGTCAAAGAATACATTGGGAAGAAGTTTTATATTTCTGTACAAAAATACTTTTGTATTTTTATAATTTTCAGAGTATAAGTTTGAATTAATACCTTTTTGCAAAATATATGTATTTTAAGAATACCACATCCTGTACCATAACTTTTTAATAATTGTTAGATATAAAAGTGCTTTTTCTCTTAGAGTGGTATCATGTCCCTGAAAAGTGTAACTTTTAAGGAATAGATTATAAAGTGCCTTGGGCCTACCACCACTCTTCATTTCATCTAAGTTATGACTTTCTGAGGATGCAAACATTTTTTTGGTGTCAACAAAGCAAGTGTTCATTACCCTAAACAGTATTGGACATTGGAGACAGTTTTGTCATGGTACCCACTGGCACCTAAGCAGTTAGAGGAGACAAACCTAACTGTTTCTTAAGCAGAGCCATTTAGCAGTGCTGTGCCTAACTGAAATCACCAGCTCACTGCTTCAAAATAGTACATAAGCACAAAGGAAATATAGTAATACATAGTCTATAACAAGAAGGATAAATACAGACCTGGCCTCCTCTAAAATCCTCCCCTAATTAGTTTTACTCCTAAAAGCATAAGTTCCAGAAGCTACTTGAAGTGCATTAGGGATTTTGCTATTGCTATTGATTCACTATGAAAGTGCTCAGATACCCTAGCAATGGATGGCAACATAAAAAACTGATAAATCAATTAATAGAGGTTAGCCTTTTGAAAGGGGGGGGGTATTAGTTTCATCTAGTCTCATCTGTCATATATTATAAGCCATCAAATTTCTCCCTGTTACAGAGCTAACAAACCCAATAATTTATTTGACTGAAGCATAACTTGTGTCCGGCTAACCCATGCCTTTCAGAGAAATGTCCAGTCCTGGTCTGAAGGCATGAAGAAGGAAAATGTGTCCCTGTTTCTGTTGGTTGCAATGGTTCGTTGTGCCTTGTGTCTCATTTGAATTTTTTCTCATGTTGGGTTTCAATCATGGATTCTTTTTATGCCTTTCCCCACTAGGGTAAAGACGTCCTTAATATCCTGCAGTTTCTTCTTGTGGTGATACTTAAATGTAGTAATCAAATCACTTCTCACTTTCCTTTTGAATAAGCCAAACAAACTGAGCTCATGAACCCTCACTCAAATATATCATAGGTTTCATGGCTCTTTTTCATACCTTCATCAGTTTTCCACAGGCCTCCTTAAACTATGGGCATACGATAAAATATGGCTTTAAATATAGATAAGGACTTGTTTTAATACATAGATAAAATTGTCCCAGTAATTTCTAAATTTGTATATTGAATGCTCATGTTAGCATACTTGCCATTCCTGGGTTTAGATCTTCATTGCTTGCTGTAGAGGCGATTTGTCTTTGTTAAAATGAGCTCAGCCTGATGCCGTTTCACCACAATAATGCAGATTCATCTGTGGAATTGATGCTCTTATCACTGTTTATCATCTTACCAGGTATTGTCATCTGCAAACTTCACCATTCATGATTTTATATTTACTTCCAAATAACCAGTGAAAGCTTTTAATAATGCTGTTCTTTATAACATCACTGAAAGCAGCTCTTTGATAACGATTTTCTATCAAAGCTTATTTGTTGAGAGTGGCCAGGTAATCTGGCACATTTTTGAGGTTCATGTTTTTTCTCTGTGTAGCATAATTTCAGCTTCATGGAACAAAAAAGTATTTGCAGGAATAAATATAGTATTTGTTTGACAAGCTTTATTTTCCTGGAAACCACGTTAATTACTTATGATTGTACTATTTTCTTTTAATTCTTTTTCCAGTTAATTGTGTTGCAACGTTTGTAACATTATTTTATGTGACAATACTCTCATAGTAGTCTTAACTACAAGTACTCAGTATTTTTAATAATAGTATTTAGGTTGTCTTCTGGGGTTTTCTGGGAATGCTAATATTTATTGAACCTATTAACAGCAGCATTCTTCAGGAAATTATTTAATGGTACCTACTGTAATTGTCTAGGTCTGCTGATTTTGAAATGTTTATACCTTTTTGTTTAACTTTCTTCTGGTTTACTAATGGACAAGAAAGTATTTCAACATCCTCATCTGACGCAAGCATGTTTTATTTCTGAATGCAGAATAATTATCCCTTTGCACTATCAACAACATAATAGTGAAAACAGTTTTAATTTCTTTTGTTCTTAATTTATTCCAAAAATTAGAGTATTGTACCCCCTTTAACTGGGGAGGGTGGTGGTGGAAAGAAGTGTTGCTTTTCAAATCAGCTCATTGGTAAGCACAAATACCATAATATTCTTTTAGAGCTAATATCTTGGAGATGTGTTGGAGTCTGATGTCTTGTCAAGAAGAGGAGATTCCCCAGTTGTTTATTCCCTTTGGGATCATGCTGCAAAGTTCAGAGAGGCTGTGATTACAGTATTAAATCAAACAAAAAATGAATGCCCTATCATTCTCTTTCTCTCTTTGTTTGTGAGCAAAGTTGGCTGTATGTGTGTAGTACAAAGACACAGGGAAGAAGAATGCTCTCCTCCCCCATCTACTAATTTTTTAATATCCTGATTGAATGCAGACATGACAGAGAAAAAGTAACTTCTGAGACTTGAGTGATGGATGTTGCATCCACTTTTCATAGATACGAAATAGCTGGTAAACTGAATAAGAAATACCTTCTAGACCCTCAGCAGCAGAACCCAAATACAGAGTAGCTCCTAGAACTTCTAAAAGCAGGATCATAAAAGGATTGAAGGTGGAAGGGGTCTCTGGAAGTCATTTGGTCCAACCCCACTGCCTAGGCAGGGCCACATAGAGCTGTTTGCCCAGGACTGTGTGCAGTTGGCTTTTGAATATCTCCACGGATGGAGACTCCACAATCTCTGTGGGCAACCTGTGCCAGAGCTTGGTCAGCCTCACAGCGAAAAAAGTGTTTCCTGATGTTCAGAGTAAACCTTCTGGAGGTCAGTTTGTGCCCCTTTGTTTGTTGTTAACATTGTTAAAAACCAAACCCTTCAGAGAAGGTACATAATGTCCATTCTCTTCAGACTGCACCAAGTATATATCTTGCTGGCCAGGCTAGTACGTGCTCCAGAACAGAGTTTGTGTCTTGCAGTTTATTTTCTCCTTAAAATTAGCAGTCTAGTTGTATCATCTCAGCAAATTACTAGGAAATAAACATATGAACTTTGAAAGAATGGAGATGTTCTTTCTGTGCAAACATTTCTGCTGCAGTGAAGAAAAAAATCCTAATAATATTTTCACCAGTGTTCTAGCTTTTGTCTGTGGTGTCCTTGAACTGTCTGTAGATTACTTTTTATATGGTAATCCTTTGAGTTGCAAACTTGTATTGATACAGAAACATGTAATTATTCCTAATGGCCTAATGTAGTTACACTGGATAACCTGTTCTGAAGTAGCCCATAATTGTTTCTGTTGTTTTCATCTAAAATTTAGGTACAACTCAGTTCTCTTTTTTACTGCAATAATATTGGACCTCATAACTTTGTAATGAAAGAGAGGGATTTTGGCTGTTATTTATACAATGTGCCAGGTACTGATTTTCAAATATTCTTTGGTGCTATGTGTTATGAACTGCCCCTGAGACAGGGTAACAAGTTCTTGTTAGTAGGTCCCTTGGGATGCATTAAAGCAAAGCATTGATGCTTTTGCAAATGGCTGATTGTTTGAGCCATTAACTTTTAGCATTTCAGTCTTTTGAACTACTGAATGAAGGAATCTGTGCATCAGGAAGTGTTACAGTTCCTTTACTGAAAAAAATGTTGGATTCATAACATCAAATTTCTCTGAATTAATGATTCTAGGCCACTGTCTAAACAAAAGGAGGAAAATACATTGCAGAATTCTGCAACATGATTCATCTCATCCTAACATAGACATATAACGTAAATCAAAGAAATTTTACTCTAAAAGTAGTTAAATTTTCCCTGCTGACAGAGACTAGGAAGTTAGCTTAGAAGCAAGTGCCACACTGCAGATTCCTAATGTGAACTAAGGGGAATCCCAACAAAAGCTGGATCCATTTAAGATTTATTCCTTGCCATTTCATGTATTTGTGAATGTGTCCAGGAAAGAACACTGTTTTTTTTCTGAGACATATTTTTTGAAACTATTTAAATTCTACGTCTTGGTCTGTAGTTAAAGAGAAGTCAGTAGATAGTAAGTGATATGTGTTCTGTTTCCTGACTGGACAGGAAAATGTCTTGTAATAGGGTTTCTGATGCAAATGCAAATGTAGTTATACTTTTTTTTTCTTTCCCCTCTCCTAGCTAATATGTCTGAAAAATCAACTCTGTGTTAGTTACTCCTGATAATATCCTCTAAGGTTATCTAACAATGATTAGATAAATTCAGATTGGACATTACTAACAGGTTCTTGATTGAGAGGGTGGTCAGTCACTGGAGCAGCGTCCTTAGGGAAGTGGCCACAGCCCCAATCCTGCCGGAGTACAAGGAGCATCTGGATGATGATTTTAGCCTTTTGGTTTAGTTAGTCCTGTGAGGAGCAGGAAGTTGAACATGATAATCCTTATGGGCCCCTTACAACTAGAGATAATCTGTGATTCTAAAGCAAACTAGCTTCAGGTCAACTGACTGTTACAGCATGTGCACATTAAATCTGTAGAATATTGTCAATCTGAGAGTTTTGGCTGATGTGTGAATTATGGTAACCTCTGCTCCTCAGTCAGCATTTCTAATTCTGCCTGCCAATTTCAATTTACCAAAGTAATTCTGGCTAGGAAAGAAGGCCTTTGAGTAGGAAATGCATGATTAAAATAAAAAAATGTTGAACTTCAGAAACTGATAGAACACCCTTCTGCCTTTTGTTTCTGGAAAGGAATCTGTCTATGCCAACAAAGCCATTTAGGAAGTTTCCAAAAGTTACTTTCTTTTCATTTGTGCTCTGTGTATGCTCACAAGTACTGGCTAACAGCAGCTTGAACAGCTCTCTGCCAAATAGTCATGTTCAAGATCTGCATTCATTTTCAGCAATGTGGAAACAGTGCCTCCCACCTACTATAGTCCAGGGTTGAGTAGACATGGAAGGCCAAGTAACTAAATTTCTGGCCAAAAGTAACTGCTGACATTACTCCAGGGAACTACAGGCATGTCATCCTGACCTCAGAGCCAGGGAAAGCCATGGAGCAGATCACCTTGAGTGCCATCGCACATCATGTACAGGACAACCTGGGACCAAGCCCAGCCAGCAAGGGTTTAGGAAAGGCACGTTCTGCTTGACCAGCCTGAGTTCCTTCTGTGACCCATCTAGTGGATGAGGGAAAGGCTGTGGATATTATTTAACTGGACTTCAGTAAAGCCTTTGATACTGTCTTCTATGGCATTCTCTTGAAGAAACTGGCTTCCTATGGCTGCACTGGGTTAAAAACTGGCTGGCCAGGCCCAGAGAGGGTGGTGAATGGTGCTACATTCAGTTGTCAGCTGGTAATCGGTGGTGTTCCTCAGGGCTCAGTACTGGGGCCAGTCCTGTTTAATACCTTTATCTGTGATTTGGATGGGGGGATTCAGTGCACTGTCAGTAAGTTCACAGGTGACACTAAGGTGGGAGGGAGTGTTGATCTGCAGGGGAATCTGGACAGACTGGATCAGGGGGCCAAACCCAATTGCATGAGGCTCAATAAGGACAGTGCCAGGTCCTGCACTTGGATCCTGCCAACCCTGTGCAGCACTGCAGGCTAGGGGAAGAGTGGATGGAAACAGTACAGTGGAAAAGGAGCTGGGGCTGCTGGGTGAGACCTGGCTGAAGATGAGTCAGCAGTGTGCCCAGGTGGCCAAGAAGGCCAGTGGCATCCTGGCCTGTATCAGAAAGAGTGTGGCCAGCAACACCAGGGTAGGGATTGTCCCCCTGTATTTAGCAGTGGTGAGGCCATCCCTCAAGTACTGTGTCCATTTCCCCCTGAGGAGGAAGGAACAACAGAGGCTTGTGATGAACTGACTGGAGCCCCCTTTCTCCATCTCCTTGCACTGGGGAAGAGGAGGGAGAGAATTTGGGAGTGACCTTGAGCCTGGGAAGAAGGGAGGGTTGGGGGGAAGGTGTTTTTAGTATTTGATTTTATTTCTCATTACCCTACTCTGATTTGATTTGTATTAAATTAATTTTTTCCCAAGTCAAGTCTGTTTTGCCCATGGCGATAATTAATGAGTGGTCTCTCCCTGTCCTTATCCTGACCCACAAGCCTTTTGTTCTATCTTCTCTCTCCTGTACAGCTGAGGAGGCAGTGATACAGCAGCTTTTGGTGGGTACCTGCTGTCTAGCCAGGGTCATGCCACCACAATGTGCTAAAGAAAAACACAAGGTCCAGTTGTGGTAGCCTCTTTCACTGTTTCCAGTCCTGAGTTTTATAAGGGGATTGTGGAAGTAGTTTATGAGTGGATTAGATGTTGTTTCTCCTTTGATACTGTCAGGCATTTTGTTTTCCCCAGGTCCAGCTCCAGAATTCAGAGCTTTATAATGGCACCGAATGCCTTCCCCAGCAGAGTATCTGGTACTTCCCCACCCCTTGGCCATGCTTCCCTGTGGAGCTCTGCTCACCTAGTGTGTCTTGTGCCCCACTCCTCTCCCCATTACATGTGGGATCAGCCTGCAGCATCACCCAGTTCACCCAGCTCTGACAATAGTGTCTGGTGTGGGCCACACAGTCATGCTGGTGTGAGGCAGGGTATCAGCACCAGCCTTGGATTTAGGGAGCTGGGGTGAAACCTCTGCAAATCATGGCTGTGGGTAGTGAGGATCTCTGGCTCCTAGCAACCTTGGGAAGAGCAGTGATGCCCACCAGATTGCCTCCCCATGGTTCTATTTATCTGGTCCATCATATGCTTGAGAACATGCTTGTGGGATCTTACATCACAACAGAGTTTTATTCTCTGCTATTCCTTTCTCATCTGGAGATTACAGTAAAGCGCTGAGGGGCTTTTTTGTCTAGAAAAAAAGTTTGTTTTGTCACTGCAACAGTCACTGTCAATGCCTGTTTGGGTCTCTTTCTGCTGGTTTGTTGCATGTCAAACTGGCTCATTTTGTAACAACCTCTGCACTGGTATCTTGCTGCTTTGAATAGCAGGGTTTATTGTTTATTTGCTTTGCTTTTTTCAATAATGAAGTAGCCGAAAGTCGCCTTTAGTACATTCCTTACAAGTAACTAATCTTTTGATACCCTAGGGATTTGAATCAATGGTTTTAAATAAATATTTTCTCTATAAAGTTATTGATTATCTTCACCCTGCACTCTGTGGACTGAAAATCAATGGGGTATGTTTGTGAATTGTAGAGAACATGGGATAGCCAAAGGATTTGATGTTCTGCTCTTTTGGGAAATGCATGAAATTAAGGAAATTGTGGCACTCTTCTCAATAAAACCTCTAGTAACTACTGTTGCTTTCATGCAGTTTTGTTCTTAAATATCTCTTGGGCACTAATTGAAAAGGAAACAGAACTTTGTTTTTCAGGATGCACTGAAATCTCAAACAGCAATTAAAACACAGAAGGTTTCAGCAGTCATTAATAATGTAATTGGTTCTGTGGACAGGATGAGTTCACGAACTGCTTTGCATTTCTTTCACATGTGGTCTTAATTTTAAGAGACTATTACTGCTTACAGTCATCTATGAGCCTTAGTTTCAGCAGAATCTCAGGGGAAAGAGAGCACAACACTGCAACTCTAATAGCATCAGATGTGGGTTTATCTCACACTTTTAAATTTGCTTTCTAAATTTTTTATATTAAAAGTAGTACTACAAACTGTGTTCTTTGAACTCATTTTTCTTATATATCTTTTTGATAGGGGTTACTTGGTGCAAAACTGAGTTTTCTAAGAAAACATATTAATTTAATGTAACATTGAGTTCATTTTTTTTTAAAAGGAATCTAACACATTCCTGCGGTCTGGAGTAAAACAGAAGGAGCATGGCCATGTTTTTGATGACCAAAGCCTTCATATTTTTTCTTTTATGTTTTCAGTGTGTGTTTGTTTCTTGAAAACAATTGGTTTAATGGTGTGCAGTTTCAACTGGTCACTCACTCCAGAGAAGTGATACTAAGTAAAATGAGAAAGCTGCAATTCAATGGCTATGAGAAATAAGAAGTTCCTAGCCTCTCTAGTCTCTATAGCTGCAGAATAAAGTGAATGATAATATTTTGATTTTGTTACCTGAACAGAATTTAAAACAAAAGTTTTCATCCCAAACCCGTGTGAAAAATCACAGTACTGCATTTCTCTAGGCAAGGAGACTGGCTTTTCCTGTATTGTCTCTTGGACTCAATGACCTCTGTGAAAGTGCCCTCTGAAAGGGGAGACACAGAAGGTTGCTGAAATGTTCTGCTTCCTTCATATGTTGGAGTCTCAGTTTTAGGGTGAAATCTGCCTCCTTTTGGTGGTGTTCTTTTTGTCTAGTTGTCTTCACTACAATCACTGACAGCTTAACTGTTACAGTAAAATCCAGTTGTTAGTCCTACCTTGACTGTCATTCTTTTTAATCTTCTCTCTGGATTTAACTGTGTATTCCTTTGTCCCCCTGAATAATGGGTACTGCTGACTGAGCCAATTCCACAGTAGGCTGCTCCTCTTGGGACTTTTGGAGGTGATCCCTTCCCTGCCACATCCTCGGTTCTCTTCTCCTGCCTCATGCCTTCACCCTACACCTGTGTCTCCCCTGGTCTGGTCTGTGCATGGCTGCAGTCCTGGCATGACCCCCATACCCACCATCCCATCTCTAGGGTTACCCTGATTGGAATGTTTCCACTGCTACCCAGTCTGCTTGCTCCGAATCTGGAAGGCTGTGATGGAGGCTGCAAACATGCCTGCCTGCTGACATCCTCTCTACTTTTCATTTGTTTCAATTCCTTCTCACATGTTGCTGTCAGCCTAGCTCACCAGTCCTTCATGGAAAAAGACAGCTCTTTACTGCTTTATACAGTTTCAGCTTCTGGGTATCAACTCTGACAGAAGCCAACCATCACATGAACAGTACCTGGACACAGAGGCAGCCCACAAAGTTCAAACGAAACAGCAATGACACAAAGGCAACTCTGTCCAAATTAGGATGGTGATGGCATCTCCATCCTGTTAAGGATTCTCTACAGACCAGACCGTGACTACCTTTTCATTCTGGGGTATTATCCAGATGTTTTTGTAAACTGGACCAGACTGTGGATTGGAGATTTCTGCAGGTTATTGTTAGAGCTGCCTGACTTGGTAGTGATTGATGTGAAGTAAAATATGCTAGGAACTCTAATTTCTCATTTACAGAGGCCTGTAGAAGGACATGGACAGTGACAAAGTACAGCTTCTTGCTCTAAGAGAAGGAGCCCAAATTGCCTTGTGTTTCTTCTGGCTGATCAATGCAATAAACTATCCTTGCCTATCATGGACATGGTTTAGTGCTCAAGCAAAATAATCAAAACATTTCTACTGCTCTGAAAAGTAGGGAAGGGTTGAATCAAACTTTCTCCCAGTATCACTGAAACCACACTAAGTGACCTGCAGGGCTGAAGTGAGCAGAACATTGTCAGCCTTTTTCACCAGGTCACAGAGGTGTTTGGTCACTCTGCTTCCAGCTTTTGCTTTTGTTGGTATCCATGTGCCCGAGAGGCTCCTCAGATGGTCCCCTTCTCTTCATTCTTGCAGCTCTTGTAATGCTATAATAAATATGTAGTCCTTTTTTATTTATGTTACACTGTCAGTTTGGTGTTGGTTTTTGGGATTTTCTGTGCAGGTTTTGCACAACTATCACTTTTTGACCTTCTCTGGACATGCTTCAGCATCTCACTGTCCTTCTTGTAGTGAACAGTCCAAAATTAAACATAAGGATTCAAGGTGTGGCTGTCCCAGTGCCAAGTACTAGTGTTGCCTAGTCCTACTGGCCCCAATATTGCTGATTCAAGCCAAGATACCATTGGCCTTCTTGGCCATCTGGGCACACTACTGGTTCATGTTCAGTGGCTGTCAATGAGCCAGGTTCTTTTCCACTGGGCTGCTTTCCAGCCACTCTTCCCCCAGCCTGTAGAATTGCATGGGGTTGGTGGGACCCAAGTGCAGGACCCAGCACTTCGCTTTAGTGAACCTCATACCATTGCCCTCTGTGCACTGATCCAGCCTGTCCAGATCCCTCTTCAGAGCCTTCCTACCCTCAGCAAATCAACACTCCTGCCCATCTTGGTGTCATCTGTGAACTGACTGGGGGTGCACTTGATCCCTTGGTCCAGGTTGTCAGTGAAGATATTAAACAGGATGGGTCCCAATACTGAGCCCTAAAGAACACCACTGGTGACGAGCTGCCAACTGGATATAACTCCATCAACACCACTCTCTGGGCCTGGCCATCCAGCCAGTTTTTAAGCCAGTGAACAGTGCAGCTGTCCAAGCCACGAGCAGCCAGTTTGTCCAGGAGAATGTGGTGGGAAACAGTGTCAAAATTTTACTAAATTCCAGGTAGAAAATATCCCCAGCCTTTCTCTCATCCACTAAGCAGGTCACCTTGTCATAGAAGGAGCTCAGGTTGGTCAAGCAGGACCTGCATTTCCTAAATTCATACTGGCTGGGACTGATCCCCAGTTGTCCTGTGTGTGATGGCTCTCAAGATGATCTGCTTCATGGCCTTCCCTGTCAATGAGGTCAGGCTGACAGGCCTGTAGGTCTCCAGATCCTCCTTCCAGCCACTCTTGTAGATGGACATCACAGTTACCAACTTTCAGTCACCTGGGACCTCCATGTCAACCAGGACTGCTGGTAATTGATGGAAAGTGCCTTAGGGAGCACTCCTGCCAGTTCCCTCAGTACCCTTGGGTGGGTCCCTTCTGGCCCCATAGACTTGTGTGTGTCTAAGTGGTGTAGCAGGTCACTGATCATTACCTCCTGGATTATGGGAGCTTCATTCTGCTCCCCATCCCTGTCTTCTAGCTCAGGGAAGACGCTTCATCTTTGCAATAGTCTTCTCCCATAGCAAAGAACCAAAGCCTCTTTGGTAATACTGTGTAATTAGCACAATCATGTGCTAATCCCCAGAATGCTTCTGTTCCCATCAGGGCATTTTCTTGCAAAGACAAGGGCTGCAACATCTTCTAAGCTCATGGCTCAGTTTCACTGCTGGTTCTTGGTCTTAGAGTATCATTATTGCTCATTTGTATTGCCCATTTTTTAGTGGGTGAGCCTCAGTGGCTTTTCTGAGCAACAGACAAAGGCAGATAGTGCATGTCTTGTAATGTCAGGCTTATGGAGAGTTCCACATTCTCTAAGGGACTGAGAAGGGGCACCTTATTTGCTCTTTCAGTTGGTGGCTTTGAAGTCTATAGTCTTTAAAAGAAGTAGCTTTTCCTTATCTGTTAGTGGTGATGATTTTGATGTTGATTTTGGGCAGCTGGAAGTCTGAAGTTTCTTTTCTATTTATAGGGCAGAAATCAATCACTTTCCACCACTCTTGTACTGATCAGTGGCTCATGTTGGATGTGTTGGTTGACAGGTTACCCTCAGGCTCACTGGGTGCTTCAGAAGTCACTGACATCACTTTTTCTAACTCTTGCATCCTCTGCAGCATGTGACAGGTATGCCCAAGCTTGATCTGATTTTTGAAATTCCCACAAAGAACTTTCCCAAATAAATGCTCCTCAGAAGGTTCATCTTCAAATGGCTAGTGACCCCTTATAAATGAGGATTTGCACAAAGATGTTGACAGTGGCCCCCGAGCATATTAACTTTCCTTTTTTTTTTTTTTAGATATAAGCATACTAAAACAACTTCTGAGTGGTTTTTAAAAACAGTGTTTTAGTCTGAGCCAAATGACATGTCAATATAGTAGAATTCTAGTTATACATATATAGGCTGTAAAATTCTCTACTTTTAAAAATCACAGCCATGACTATCCCTTCAAAGAAACAACACTTCACACTTTGTTTTCTTCCTGTAGCTTTTGATGACTTACTCTGAACCTTGGGTCTTCATGTGTCTCTCTAATTTTAGACTGTGTCCATCTAAAGCTCATCTTCATGCAGTGTTGGGTGACGATGACCTTCCATATGTCCTAGCTATTTGGAAAGCTTAAGATAGGGATGGTTTTCTTGCAGTTTTTGTTCTGAAACGTTTGCAGGGCTGTACAGCAGATGGTGCTCTGCTTCCCTTTCTTATACTATTGTCATTAGCTAAACTTTTCAAGCTGAGTCTGGGGGTTATTAATAATGTTTTCTGCCCTGGCTGAGCAATTGGAGCTACATATTTTCAGAGATGGTTTACTTAACCATGCACTGATTTTGTTTTAAGGAGCAAGAAAGCATAAAGTCTGTTTGTGCGTTAATTTACAACACTAATCTATCTTCCCAGTGCAGTTAGAGCAGAACAGTGACTTACATTTATTAAGGGATTCTTTTCATGTGTGCAAAACCAGTATTTGTTTGAAATGGGTAATTCTTCACTAAAATGAATGAATCACAAAGGAAAGTGCAAGCTGAGTTTAGGCAATGAATCAGTGAAACTATCAGAATCTCTAAATCAGGAAAAGAATTTCTCAGTGTAATTAACGGAAATGTTTATCCAGCTACCTGAAGCTGGGTGAAATAAAAAGCATTCTCTGTCTTTCCGCTGTATAGTTGAACTCCTGCTCTAGCTCTGTTGGTAGAGTGAATGCTGTTTTCTGACACAGCACAGTTAGCCCAGGCTTTCAGGGGCTTGTTTCACAAGTGATAGCTCTTAGACAACTAGAAGTGGTGTTGAAAAAGTCAAATCCTTTTCAAGGATTTGGTGAGATACAGCACTGTAAGCTTTGGAATATTACAGACTGCAGTAATACCATAGTAATCTTCAACAGCATTAACAGCTTTGACTGACAAGCCTATATAAATTGGTTTAAAATCAATTAGGAAGGAGAACATCACTAATTCAAATTAACAACTCTATGGGCTATACTGTGAACTATTAGATGTTGCAAATTACGAAGTTAAAGCATAATGCAAGGCTCATGGAAATTAAAGTAAAGACTTCCATTAGCATTACTGTGCTTACATTATCCCCTTGCATCTCTATGTGGTAGCAGATCTAAGAACACCAGTTGTTCATCTGAGCCAATGGCAGATGCTGTATAAACGCAAACCAAAAGGACAGTCCCTGACCAGTATTGTGCCACTGTGAGGCTGTCTTATGAACAGCCTTGTATCACTAATTTTTATTCTGAAGTTCTGTGATTCTATGTATAGTATTTCAGATAGGGATCTCTACATTTGTAATTTGATCCCAAAAGAAACCCCTTATAAATTTATTAATAGTTTTCTTTGTTCAGAATCTTGGAGTCACTCTATCTGTGAAAAGATACAAGAAACTTTTATTTTTGTGAGTACGTATCTATTCTTCAGCAGAGTATATATCTCTTAAATAGATCCAAAGTGACTATTTCCTATAGAAGATATTATTTTCTAAAAGTAAATGGATCATTTTTTTTTTTTTTTAAGTTGGGAGGAAGGGTAGTATCAAGATCATCAGTGAGAAATGGATCAAAAATTTGTCTTTTCAAGATCATGAAAAAAAGAATCTACATTTATTTTTCTGTCTTGAAAAATGTTTTTCCCAAGCTATTACATAAGAAATGTGTCTTCAGATTGATGGAAGATGAATCATTAAATATAAATGTACTGTATCATGTGGTTTGTCCCTGAATTAGAAACACAAGGAGCAAAGCATATGCAACAAAAATAAAGGGAGGAGAGAAAATTTCTTCTCTATTTTAACATGATTTCCAGTAGACTTATAATTATGAAGTGATGTGTTATACTAGGGTGTAATTTCCATGCTCTGGAGAGCCTGGACAGCGACTTAGGCAACTCAGGTTAAGGTAAAATTAATCTGAATTGGCAACAGATGGAACATGGGGAAAGAAATATGGCATTTCAGAGTGTGGGGGGTGGCAGAAATTAATGGGGTTTAAGAGTAGGACTGAAGGGGCCTGGGTTCTTCCTTCTACTTGGTTTTCATTGAAACAGGTTGAAATACAGTAAATGTTACCTATCTCATATACAAGCTGTACCATCACCCTCAAAGAAAATGCTAAATGGATGGATTGCCTCTGTCACCCACAACAGAAATGTTGTGGACACAGAGAAGAAATTTCTGAGGCCCCACTGAATTCAGTGCCAATATGTTTTAATCCTGCAGAAAGTGCTGATAACTCTATTTCTTCTTCCTCAGTTGATTTGAAGAAAATTAATTTCCAACATTCACATCTGATCAAATCACAAGCTAAAATTATGTGCAAGCATGAAAAAGATGACACCTTATTCCATAAGTACACACTTGGTAGTAACTTTCAAATTATGTTAACAGAGTTCACACAGTATTAGTCAAATCCCTGACATTAAGAAATGCTATTTCATAAGAAGGATGATAATGGGATACAAAGATCCTAAAATTATTAGATGATGACTTGCTAATGGGAATTCCTTTTTGTCATAACCAATTTACTCTAACAAAAATGATCTCTCTGATGCGAGATAGTAATATCACAGAAATCTGGGAGTGGTGTAAAAAAAAAAAGAAACTAAAGATTGAAGAGTAGAGTCTGATTTTGTAGATTTAGGATGATTCAACTTTAAAGATGTTGGGAAAATAAGGCAGTACTAAGGCTGAGCCTACACCACTGAGCACCAGCAATCTGTCAAAGCCCCTCTCCTACTCTTTGCTCCTATGGGCAAGCAGTGTCTTTCAAAGCATGACTACAATCCAAACAAGGCTTTATATGGGAAGCTTTCTGCCTCCTCCAGAGCAAGAGCCATTGCTGCAGTCTGACCACACTTCAGGCAATGGCAAAGGTCTCAGAGAAAGTCGTCTCACAATTGATAAGAAAAATATTGAACTATTAGGTTGGGGTTTTTTCCCCCCTAGGAACTGAAAGATCATTTTACACCAAGTCCAATTATTTGAGTTGACCAACATATCTGCATACCTCTCTCATCAACATTTTAACCTTAGCTTTGTAAGAATAGGTCAGAATTTCTGGTCTTGCCTATCTTTGTTTTGGGTATACTACATTAACTAAATATTAAAAGGTCAGTTTTATTAGCAATTTTCATGTATATTTGTGCTCTGGTACCATAACATAATGTTTGTGAAGGCAAAAGAAATATACCTTCAAATTGCCATAGGAATGCTTGCCAGCCTCTCAGCACCTAGTAGGGCTCAAGCTATGAGTTAAGAAAGGACTTTTTCTTTACAATCTACACGCACAAATAATGTTGGTACATGCATCTTCTTCAATGGAAGTTAGCTGCACTCCTTTCATTAATTGTCTTTAATGTAGAAGAAGGAATGTCATCTAAATAATTTGGGCTCCTGGGTGCAAACTTATATGATTTTTAAAAGAAAAACCTTGTAGTCAGTGAATGTCAAATCTGTGATTAAAAAGCAAAAAGCTGACATGGATACCGCTGTAATAGAGCATGTCTCAGTGGGAACCCACTGCCACTATCAGCTTTTTATGATTTTTGTACTGCTAATAAGATAGCAAAAGCACCACTAGGAATACTGCTGCATATCAGGCTCTGTTATTTCATAAATTATTACTATATTACTCTCTAAATGTCCCAATGAGTATAGAGGCATCAAAATATGATGTAAAAACAATAGACCCAAGCAATTATTGAACTGTTAGATGTTTACAACACTTTTTTTAAATTCCTTTCTCTTTATTTTTATCCTGAATAAATTAGCAGTTTGCAACTGCTAGGGTCATTCAACCACCTTTGTGCTATCCTTGCTTCCGAATTGGAACAAGGTAGCTAATTACTACTGGGAATGTTCTGTGACAGGTTTTAAGAGTGGATAAACTGGAGAATGACTTTTGATATTCAAATTCACTCTCGTTTCCATATTCTGCTGCTGGCACTTACAAAGGAAGATGTGAAATGTGTCTCATCAGGCACTTGGAAGGGCTGAGAACTCATACATCTTATTTCTTCTCAGTTCACCACCTATAAGCCAGCTGGAGCAAACTTTACCAAAGAAAGATGAAAAAACTATATAGGTAAGGTCATATTCTCTCATTTTCAGGAAATCCTGAAGGATGGTACTGCAGAAGCTATCTCTTCTGTGGGAGGGAGAAGGTTCATCAGTCAGTGCTTATGTCCTGAGTCTGATTGAGCCTGTGGCCTCATAGAACCTGCCTATTCTATTTCATGGGACACTCCACAATTTAAAACAAATTCCTGTTCTGAGCAAATATATCAAAAAGTGTTTTCAGAATTCATTAATGGCACTCACTAATCAACATTTTCCAACGGAGAAATACTTTATCATAAGATCTATGAGTGTATAATTAATTCAGAATAATTTTAATAAAAACAGGAAGGTGAGGATTTATCTGATTTGTCTAAAGGTGAGAAGCTCTACTTAAAACTGAGTCAAATTCATTTGGGAGATACTGACTCATCTTTACTGATAGTCTAGCATATAAATAATGTCATGGCAAGCTGTATTAATAACGTGTTTCACAGAGATATTATTAATAATCATAGTTTATATGGCTATAACTCAAAAAAACACCAACAAAAAAGAGATTGTCATGGTGCAATAAACCAAAGAAGTTACCTCAACTAGTTTATGACTTCATTATAATGGTGAGCTATAATTGCAACCTTGCAATCAGCAAATGCAAATGCTCTATTTGTAGTACTGCCAATTTTATTTAATATGTAAATTCAGAGAAGGGAAGCTTATCCCATTTTTCTTTGATTTCAGTGCACTGAAAGTTTATTCTTTGGATATACACTAATAGCACAGAAAAGAAATTTGGTTTACAAAGTGTCTGATGCCCTTTTTGTACATTTATGATGTGCCTCAAGAAAGAGCACTGGTTGTAAAATACAAAAGGGCCAAAAAGAATGTAGTTATCATGACAGTATATGTGTTCAGATTGCAAGGCAGGAAGCTGTCACTGATAGGCTGGATATAATTGACTGAAGTGTATGATAAGCACATTATTGATTGATTAATGTGACCTAGTTGTATATGAAATGTCAAAGAGGAAAATTGAGTTGTCATTTTATATCATGTTCTTTTTTGAGTAACAGATAAATATTATAATTAATGACTAAGGTTATCTAAAAAATTTAGGGAATATTAAACATCACATTATTCGCAGTCATCATAGGTGAATATATTATTGATGAATATTGATAAATCTCTGCTTGTATGTAACAGGCATGAAGAGAAGTTCATGTACTTAAATAATGCTTTTTAATAAGATATCTCTTCTGATTACATTTTTTAATCATTTACCTTAGTGAATTGACTCAATTCACCAAGTTTCTTTTACAATTTAGTAAGGTTTTATTTGTACTTAGTCCATGGCAAACTGGGATATTGATTTAGAAGGTTTAAGTTTGCTTCTGTTGAAGTCAATTGTGAAACTCTGGTTGTCTAGAAAAGGACTGAGAGTTGACTCATGCTTGATACCATTTTTCACTATTTACACAAAAGAACTCGAATCTTCTCAAGTAGTTGAAAAAATGTGCTTTAGTAAATGAATTTTCAACAATCATTCTCAGCCTTGAAGTAGATCTCAAAGAGTTCTCCAAGCTATTACACATAAAACAAAGCAAAAAATCATCCGCTGCAAAATACTGAAATGTTATCACTCACCATTTGCCTGAAGTATACCCGTGAAGGGGACTCCCTGTCACAGGGGGACTTCTTTTCCAGAAAATGCAAAGTATCTAGCATTTCGGAGGACGAGGGAAAAATGTTAAGAGTAAAAAGTTTAACTGCATTTTCTTTGACTTTTATATTTAATTTTGGCAAATTTTGGATTTGTGTCATGCCTTTCAGGTCAGAAATTGTTTGGAATTCATAGTAATATAATAAATTAAGTTGACAGTGTTATCTTACAGTGACCTATGAAGTCCCTAAGTCTCCAACATCCTTTCAATGTTTTGACTTCTTGATGTCAATTTAGCTGTGTAATTGCAAGCTTCTTGTGCAACTTCAAGTGCTCCAGGCTTGGAAATGAGGTTATAGTTGTGATGCTTGAATCCTGGGAGATATGCTCCACCCAGGATCAATACCCAAAAGCATCTGGGATCCCCCAGGGCTCCTCAGGCAGCTCTGAGCACCTGCATTCAGGTACAGGGCTGAGTCCCAAAGTGTCTGTGTTAGAGTGGGCTGAATCCTCCTTTTCTCGTTTGAGTGTATTGACCAAAGCTGCAGAGATAAGATGAAAGCTTGGCCACCTAGTTCACTTGTAAATATGTATTTGTAGGCATTCAGATTCTCATATTTTAATCTGAGGCCAAATCTTAACATTTTTTATGTGGACAAATGTTTTTCAGACCTATATGAATCACTGGAAGAGTATTCTGGTTTTTCTGTGATAATTTCAAAAATACGGGGCTTGTCTTGCTTGGCATCAGCGTTGGAAAGATGTGGGCTTCATCAGGAGAGTGAGTGTGTCAGAGAATGAGCCAGATTTACCACAATACATTTTGATTTTTCTTAGATTACCCATTTTCCAAAGCAAAAAATACCAAGTGGAGATTTGCTAACTTGTTCTCTAAAGAAACAAAGCCCAAGCAGTCTGCCTTCTCAAATCCTTCTGAGTTTTTGCATGCTACGTCACACTCTGTCCTCAAGTCCAATTTTAGACAATTGACAGACTCTTGAGTTGTGGATCTGGGAGAAGATTAATTTTTCACCTGAGACTAAACAACAAAGGACTGAGCAAAACTTCAACCTCTCTCAATCAGTTAGTGCAGCAAATATTTCACAGATGGGCCAGGCAGTAAGCAGGAATAAGAGGACAGTGGCTTTATTGCTATCCTTATCCTCTATTCCCCACCAAGCTAGGACATAAGTGGGGAAGGCATCATTATAGTCCAGGAGTTATGTTGTCTGATAGGATAAGGCAACACACCTTTCCTTAATCAAAGTGATGCCTAAAATACAGCCTAGCCTAGAGGTTATGGTGAAAATTGTAAGGATCACAGATATTGCTGCACTGGAATAGTGGTGCCACTGACAGAAATAAGGGAAAAGCACAAAGGCCAGGTCTGTTTCTCTTAACCCAGAATCATCTCATCATCGCCCCTTAGTCATCTGCAGCAAAGTCAAAGGAATTACCCGAGGATATTCTCCAAAACAGCTGACTGCATTTTTACTTCTCTGTTTTTCCCAGTAGCTGGATGTCAGCACACAAGCACACATGTGCTGGAGTGGTCAGCAAATGGAGCATGGGACCCCTTGGGTGGGAAGGGACATCAGGAGGACACCTTACACAGCCTCTTCCCAAGTGGGCTGGTGAAAAGAGTGGTGAGAGCAGACATATGCTGACCCGGTCTCTGAACTGGGTTATCAGGAGCCAACCTGTCATAAAGCCTCTTAATCTTCCAAAGAGCTGGAAAACTGTGTCTTTCTAAAGGGCACCCAGTTGTCTGACACAGTTGTGCACTTTGAGTACTGTTTTGAGCAAATGTTTAATTACAAAAGGATGATGCCTAAATTCTCATAATTAATCTGAACCTGTGCTAGAGTTCACAGCAGCCAAGACTTTTTACACTGGTGAATCATTCTCATTGAAATACTCTGTGCTTAAATAGCAGGAAAAGCTGCTATTAGAAATCTCTGTAATAGCTTTTATGAAAGCTATGGCTAATTTAGAGCCCAATTAAGCCTCAGAAATCCAATTATTTCTGAATAACATAATTGCAAAAAAGTAACTAGCATTGTAAGTATGCAATAGCTATTATGGAAGATGCTTTAATAAAAGAAAATCAGTTCTGAGCCACTGAAAAGATGTGTTCTTAAGGATGGTCTGCAAATTTCAGAATTCTATTTTCACTGCTTTGCATTGGGGCAAATAAACCTTCTGGGTGCTCTATAACTGCTAGTACATGCATTTCATGGGTCCAATTGGAGAGCAGATAAAATATGCTAGAGCAGACCCATTTATACAGATTCTTGAATAATCTCTCTTGAACGAGACAGTAATTACTAAATAGCTGCAATTGTGAATTTGGCCACCTACACACACAAAAAGGTTAAAGAAAATATGGCAGACCAAGCTCCTACCACAGACTTACAGTTTTGCTACCGATGGGAAAGAAAATCGCTTTTAGGCGGCCCGTGGCTTTGCTGCTGTCCTGGTGGGCCGTGGTGGAAACTGAAGTGCTGCCCCTGTAGCTCTTGGCTGCAGATGGTGAACTTAGGAGAACGACCCTTGTAGCATGTTTGCCTCAGCTCTGCCATGCCACTGTAACATCCTGTGGCTGAAAGCTGTACTTGAATGCCTTCATAGATAGGCAGAATGGAGAATTTCTGCTTTCTCAACATTGTAGGAGACATTCTCTACAATTTTGTGCATTCAGGGCTCTGCATGGCTTATAGATATGGATGAGTGAAGAGGAGTTATTGTAAAACACTTTGTAAACTCAGAGGCAGACTCTGGCTTCAACATTTCCATGGACGAAAGTGAAGCAGAGGTAGAAACTTCACCTAACTTAGCTATTTGCAGTAACTGCACTCCACAAAGCAACAGTTCAACTTTCAGTTCCTATTTAGCAGAAATTTGTCTCTTGAATCAGCCAGAGATTTGCTTGAGTGAATATTTTCCATGTGAAAACGTAGCTGATTTCATTGCAATCTCCATTGTGAAAGACAACATGAAAAAAGTGCTGACCCTAAATAAACGTGGAAGGAGGAGAAAGGATGGCCTGCTGAAGGAGCAAGGCTTTTCAGTTTGCTATATATGTTAATAATCTCATCTACTCACCCAAATGCAAGGAAAAAAATGTTTCATGAAATGGCTGAGTTCCATTACACAAATACTTGCTAAACAAACAAATAACTTCAAATGAGTAGAGAGCCGGTGCAACAAGGTTATCAGCTCAACACTGTGCATAAAGCTTTGCACACAGTATCTCCCAGTGTGATGAAGTCCAAGGTCATTCAAGCTAGAATACTTTGGTTTTTAAGAACATCTGAGTTATGAGCACTTAAAAAGCTATCTGTACAGAGCTGACAGAAGGAATTTATTATTTCAATTCTGGAAACACAAGAGAAGAAATGAAATAAACTCCAACTCCAAAGTGTGAATTAAGAAAAGAAAGCACTCATCTTCCATACAAGCTCCTGTCTATTTGGCATGCTTAGATACAGTAACTTTGTTTAATATGTGTTGGAAAATAATTACCCTAAAGAGAATCAGATATATAAAATGTAAGGTTCTAGTTCTACATTTTGATTTTAGAAGGTTAGTAGATGTTTAGGATTGACAACAATAACTTACTGTCTACTGTTTAGGAACAGAACTCACAATACCAAGTTGATACAATTTCAGCACTAGAAAAATATGTTTTTGTTAATGATTCTTTTAGCATGAGAGAATCTTTTAAATCTGTATTTGCAGTTACCAAGATTAGATGAAGGATTTCTCCAAAATTACTACATCAGTGATCAGGAAAATGTTGCACAAATAGAGTGCATTAGCATTGTTGTCTTGGCGAACCAACTAAAGAAATCATCTCAGAGAAATTGAATGATTTTGCTAGTGTAAAGCATAATGCTTCATGTACTTGGAGGAACTCAGCCAGCATCCAGTTTGACTGAATTATAGGTCTTTATAACCAAGTGCTTTGTTGAATTTTTTTTTAATTTGGTTTTACCATCATGTCAAATTTACATGTTTGAGGTATAATTAGCCAATCTGATTACAAAAAAAATTGACTATAATTTAAACATATAAATTAACATAAAATGACAAGCATTAAAAGTTAATATCAACTCAATGTTCATTCTATTGCATTCAAATGAGTCCTATTAAGTTATTATGTCCATCTAAGTATCAGTATAATTTTCAAGTAATACACAATGTGTTCCATAATCTGCCTCTCTCCCTAACCATCCATTAACTCTATTGTTCCTCTACAGTTTGTTACTCCAATAAACCATTTTAGAATTACATTATTTCATTTTTCACCTAAAGTGCATAACTTGGGCTTAGAAATACAATTTTGATGTGCCCTAGACCTTCAGTGACTGTGTGCTGTGTTGACTCTAAATATACTGTTGTGGTCCATGGCCTTCCTTTGAAATGCATAGAAAGAAGCAATAACTGAATTTCAGCAAGTACATCAAGCCTATTGGTTAAGAATTATGATGCTTGGCTTTCTAATGCATATTCAGAGTGGTAGAAAAGAAAGTATGAAATTTAATTGTACCATAAAACTGTCATGAGAAAATATATACTGAATTATCAAGCAGGATTACATTGCTTCAGTAGTGATAATCTGTGAAAAACTTTTTATTTAAAGAACTGCTACATTTCTAGTGCTGTATTTCTGGACAGAGAACAGTTCTAAGAGCCCCATCACTGAAAAAAGTGACAAAATATGATGCATTTGGTTCATCCTCTAAAGCTGAATCTTTCCACATGTACTTTGTTACTCAAGCCTGTTTAGTACAAAAGACAAAATAGTGAAAAGAGTAAAGCAGGTCCTGTACTGTTTTCTGTTTTTACAACAGTAGCAGCAGCCCAATAGCAGTCTGGAAGCTACAAAACTAGGGAAGTGTTACCTGATATCTGCAAGGGCCCTTTAGATAATTTGTATTATTTATGTGCCAGAGAGCATAATCATAAAATTTATACTACACCCCATTACATGTGGAAACACACCTTATCATAATTTCTGTTACACTGCCAGCAATTCATTTTATGCACACACATGAACTCAGACATTGAAACTACTTTTTATCTTCATACCTCTTTAAAAAAGTAAAATTAATGGCTTATACATACAAAATAGAATTCTTGTATAGATACCATGGTGTGTGTTCGCATATGTATCCACCAAGACATCTCTGAGAAATGAATTTTCATATTTTAGTAAAGTGTTTTTACATCTGTCAATGGGCATGCTGCATGGAACTGACTCAAATTTCCTGGAGTCCTTGGAAACAATCCTGATCTGACTTGGAGGTCTTTCAACTGAGTCTTACCTGTTAATACTGATTTCACCAAGCTGAAGACATAGATGACCCCGTTAGAGAATCAGTAAATTAAATTTAAAGAACATGCTCCCAGTTACATACATTTAAGTGCATAACTAGTTACTGCAATCTACTATGATGACTACTAATGATCCAAAACCATTAAAATAATATTAGTGATATTGTGTCTTGTCACTGCACCAGAACTAGGTTTAAAGGAAAGAAGATAATGTACATCTCACTATTTTATTTTATCAAACAAGAAACTCTATTGTATAGTCAGTATTTGTGGGTTACTTGCATTTTTTTGTTTCTTTTTTTTTTCCTTAAGCAACAGGTATCATTCCTATACAATTTTTGTGTATGGCAGTATTGAGAAGATGTTCTTTACGGCTAGTGCCTTAATCTCAAAAGCAAAGGATTCATCTCGAAAATCTGTTCAAATTTCTTTTGCCTGTCATTATGTGATACATTCCTCCTCTTCCTGATATGAAGAGATGGCAGTGGAGAAGTTGTGTTCATTGTGTTCAAATCTGCTTCCAGAGCTGACTGAAAATAGGAGGTGCAGGGGCACATAAAAGCATCTTCTGTGCTGTGATCACAAAGAAATAAAACATGAGTTGAAGTCTTTGGTCCAGGTGGTGCTGATGATGAAGTATTCATCAGGCAGAAACAAAAATCCCTCATGAAAAATTGTTACAAGAATTTGCAGGAGGACACTTATGAAGAACTATGACATCTGTCTCCAGCTGCCTTTCTCCTAGCTGAGAAATCTTCCCATCACCTGCCAGTGACCTTGTGGATGACCCCTGTGAGCTGTGGGAGATATAGTGAATATACTTGAAGAAGCAAAACCTGCTGACCAAAAAAAAGAACAATTTAATTAGTGATGATCTTGACCTCACAGACAGAGATCAGTATGCTCATAATAAAGGACTTAACTAGTTTGCATAACTTTCTCCTTGCAGTGATTTATATTACTTAAATATGCTGGCTGGCCATGCCTAATCAAGTGCCTTGGGTCTTTAGACTCCTGTGGGATGTATTCAAGGGTGAAACTTTCCATGCAATCTTTGCTTTTCAGTGTGCCAGAAGACAGAGCAGTCTCCCTGTCAAATCAATGAAAAATAATACCTAATACTAGGACACACGGGTGCTTCTACCCTCAGGCCACTGGTTAAAATCCAGCACAGTTTCCAGTCCTATTCTGCTCCAAAGACTGTTACCAAGTGACAGGTGTCTGGTGGCCTGGTTTTAATGAGGTAGTTGTTTCGAGCCTTTTCTAGCGGAAAGGTGCTCACATGGCTGCTAACCAATTGCCTTCTCACAATAAAAATATAGAATACCTAGGTGATTCTGGAAAGTAAATTGCTATTTTAACCCCAAAGCAAGTCCTTCCATCGCATGTGTTGTTTGAGGCATAGGCCTGTGTGCTCAGACCTTTTCCAAAGAACCATAGGACTCTCAATGGGGCATTTTATGAGAGCACTGAATAGATTTTGAAAGAAAACATTTGTAATTTTCCAGCACATACTAAAAAACATTATCATATTACCTTCATGCAATTCACCTTTTATATTTCTGATTTATTTTTGCCGATATACAGTCTCAAGGTCTTCTCTAAGGAGTGAGAATCTGAGAAAAGCAAGAGGCACTGTGAGATGAGGTGAAGATGTGAGAGGTTGAAAATAGGGCAAGATCAAAGTGAAATCATCAAGCCATGGTGAGCTGTGATTTGATCTTATATCCTGTTTTCTATTGTGCATTGGTTTTGAGGGCCATTAGCAAAAGTTTCTCTCATTTGACAGGTGAAGACTGAACCAAGGACATCAGGGAAAAGGATATCTAGATAAAACGTTGCAATAAGAAATCCATTCTTGCACACTATTTTCAGACATTCTTCCACTCCCCATGCCAGTGAGAGAGTACACACACAAATACTCATTTTTCTTCCCATAGTCGGAGTTGGCTGCCTTTTTTTTATAGCAAATCTGCCCCATGAGTTTCAGCAGACAGTACAACATGATACACTAGTGAACCAACACACTTCCTAGGTGGGAAAAGACTCTCCTTAGCTTCTTTAGGAGCAAGCCACAGACCATTCCCAGCACAATAGAGCTACAGAAACTGCCTTCTTTATTAAAAGTGTGGTAGTGTGCTTGATTACATTTACATTCATAGTTAATTGCTGGCACTGCTGAAAATATGAAAAGATAATTATGACAATGGTGCCAGTTATTTTTAAATGGCTATATGAATATACATTTTTTAAATGACAACGTTAAGTGCATGTCTTTATCAAATGAAAAATGTATGTCTGCTATTCACTCATTAGCAAAAAATTTGCATCCACAGTAAAATATTTGGCTTTGACTGAAAGGAGTTCATTATACTTCTGAAGCAAAAGTTCAAAATGAAGGGGAAATATTCTCTGAGCTTTTGTTAGCAGTGTGCAAAAACAGTGAGCAATGCAGCTGGGAGTGCTGAGGACTATGAAGATTCCTAGTGCATACAACCCAGATGTTCATGCCTCTGCTAGTCCCATTAGCAGAAGATAAATACATTTGTGTAAGAAAAGGGCAAACAGACCACTCCATATGTATTGAATTTAAACACATATGTAACTGAAAATACACACTGAGACCTGTTTCAAAGCATACTAACAGGGCACTGAAATTTATGTTCCGAGACTGTCTTCAGCTTTTTACATCTTAATGCCCCGTCAAAAAGATTGCTGGACTGTCCTTTTGGTGCAATGCAAGAGTTAGAAGGTTGAATGATAAGATTTCTGATCTCTCTGTCACAGATACGAACACTGACCCAGAAGGAAAAGGCTTGTGTGTACTTGGCTTAGGAGGAGAACTTCATTGTCCAGCAAGAAGAAATGTGTGCATGTGCGTGTTTCAGAGTGTAAATGAAATTTTTGTGACTCTCAGGCTAGCAGGCAAATTAGCAAAATAGAAAATATCAACAGTATATGTGTAGGCTGGGGGAACATCACGCTGGAAGACATGGTGGAAAGGATCTCCAGGAGTGTGATCTCTATTTGCAATGCTAGTTTCCTACTCTGGAGCCTCTAATCAGCAGTAACTTAAAAAATATTCTTCAAAAATCTCTCAATTGACATGGGGCAAGGAAAGTGACAAAGCAATTGCCCTAACACACCAATTGCCAGCACAAATCCACTAGTACCATTGTTCAAGAACACATGCCCTTCAAACCTTCAGTAATTTGTTGGTTTTGAGTAATTCTATGAAAAATTGTAATGCTGGGGTATTTTTTTGGCAAATTCCAATTAAATATTTTTCTTTGTAATTTCTTTCTTCTGACAGTCCTATGATGTACTTGGTGCAGCAGCAAGATCCTAACATTGAAAATGTGGATTTAATTAGTAACAGTGAACTTCTCCTACATGCTGTCACTGAGCTCTCTCTGTGGTGTTTTATTGGTGTAGAACCGCTTTTATCACCAGAAGGATAAGTGCAAAGCCCATTGAAGTCAGGAAATATTAGCAGGCACAGTGGTGGCAAAAAGGACATCCCTTAAAATGGGAACTAGTAAGACACTTCTGAAGCTGTCAAGCTGAAAGCTGGAACTTCTTCAGACTAGGTAACAGTCCAGAGAGAGCACATCTTTTTCAAAAAGTTCTTCTTATTTCATTTCTATATAGTGTCATAATAACAATAATAATCTGCCAGTATATTCTGACTCACAAGTAGCTTGCAGTTTTGCTAGTGACATTCAGTGGCAATTGGATCAGCCTCACAGGGAAGGAAACCTTTACAATAGCAGCTAGGGGAAATGAGAGGAATGAACCATTTTGGTCCCTAAAGACTTTAAATCCTCTAAACATTTGCTTTATCCTTGTTCTCTTTTGGAGATGAGTCGAATTCATCCTTGTTCCTGGACTTGCAGTGGAGCTCAGCTGCCTGGGTGATTGCACAAGGGATTTGGAGATCAATCAGGATCCAAGCCAAGCCTTAGCATCTCAGTTCCTTTCTGCAGGAAGTGATTCCTTTTCATGAGAAGGCAGAAAGCTATACTGTTGAAATCAATGACAAAACTCCTTTTCCCTTCATAAAAGCTGATTTTCATTCTGAAAAGAGGTAGTGTGTTTAATACTGCTGAAACAAAGAGTTTCAGTAGGAATCTCCTGATAAACATGTTGACTGATCCTGTACACCATCTTGAATAAAAACTGATTTCATGATTCAGATCACAAAGAAAATCAGGTGAGCTTAAAAGTCCTGAGAGTTGTAAAAGTACATAAATACATGCCTTAAAAGCAGTCATCTTGTGGCACTGGAGCTATTCAGACTCACATGGTTACCTGCTAAGAATGCTCCCCTCACCAAAGAGTGCTATAAACTGGCTTATCCTACAGAAATAAGGAATTTACTTGTGAGCAACAGCTTGAAGAACTAAGACTTTTAAATTAGGGATAAAATCGTGTTGGCTGGCAGACCTTGCTCTGAATATTACAGTACAATAAACACATAAACACCAAACTCACCAGTTAAATGTGTACATCAGTAAACACAAGGGCTGTTGGGTGAAGAAGAGGGCAATCTAGCTGTTAAAGCCTGAACTGATGATCATACATTGAAATCCACCTGAAATGTGGGAAATATGGCTCCAGATACAAGCTGTGTTGTCCCAGTCAACCCACTGCTTGTTCACACACTGGTGTGCTCTGTGGGCTGACCTTGGCCAGCAGCAAAGCACCCACACAGCTACTCACTCACCCTCCTCTCCCAGCAGGGCAGGGGAGAGAGTAGGAAGAGAAAATGCAAGAAAAGTCATAGATCAAGATAAAGATATTTAATAAGTGGAAAAAAAAAGTCAAAACACAAAAAAACAGGCAAAGCCAAGTCATGCAAAGGCAATAATCACTCATCACCACCCACCAGCAGACTGATAGCAGCCAGCCTCTGAGCAAGGCAAAGGGGCACTGCAGAGAGACCACGACAGTTTAGAAGACTGGGCAATCACCAGCCACATGAAGTTCAACAAGGGAAAATGCCAGAGTCTACACCTGGGATGGGGCAACTGTGGATGTATGAACAGACTGGGGAATGAGATGCTGGGAAGCAGTGCTGTGGAAACAGACCTGGAGGTCCTGCTCCATGGCAAGTTGAATATGAGTCAGCAGTGCCCTGGCAGCCAGGAGGGCCAGCCATGTCCTGGGGGGCATCAGGCGAAGCATCGCCAGCCAGTCAAGGGAGGGGATTGTCCCGCTCTGCTCTGCACTGGGGCAGCCTCACCTTGAATATTGTGGGCAGTTTTGGACAAAGTAGAAGAAAGATATTAAACTATTGGAGAGTGTCCAAAGGAGGGCAATGAAGATGAAGTGCCTTGAGGGGAAGCTGTATGAGGAGTGGCTGAGGTCACTTGCTCTGTTCAGCCTGGAGAAGAGGAGACTGAGGGGAAACCTCATTGCAGTTACAACTTCCTTGAGAGGGCAAGATGAGGGGCAGGCACTGATTCCTTCTCTGTAGTGACCAGTCACAGCACCCAAAGGAATGGCCTGAGGTTGGGTATTAGGAGAAAGTTCTTCACCCAGAGCGTGGTTGGGCACTGGAACAGGCTCCCCAGGGAAGTGGTCACAGCCCCAAACCTGACACAATTCAAGAAGTGTTTGGATGATACTCTCAGGCACATGGTGTGACTCTTGGGAATGGTTCTGTGCAGGGCTAAGGAGCTGAATGTGATGCTCCTTGTGGGTCTCTCCCAACTCAGTATATTCCATGATGTTCTGTGATCTGCCTTGGAAGCCAAAGCCATTCCACGTCCTTCTTCCCTAACCCGTTGCATGGAATATCCCTTTATCCAGTTTGGCTCAGCTGTCACAGCCATGTCTCTTCCCAACATCGTGCCCATCCCCAGCTTACCCACTGCAGGGTGATGAGAGGGCAGAGCAGGTAAGAGAGAAGGCCTTGAAGCTGTGCAAACACTGCTCAGCAACAATTGAACGTTGATGGGTTCTGGACATTTTTTTAATCTACAAATCTAAAACTCAGCACCATACAGGCTGCTACAAAGGAAATTAACTTCCCTTGGGGCAGACCTGTTACAGTATGACATGATGTTTAATTGTATTATGCAGTGAGTGAGCAAAGCCTTACTGAAGCCTTATTAATTCAGAGTAACTAGCAAAATTGATCTAGTTTCTTTGTGGAATAAATAGAGAAGACAATATTGTTATACCCCAGAGCCCAGTGCTACCTTCAAAACTGGCAGATGCTGAGGTTCTTGGGGAGAGGTTCAGATAGGGGATCTCAGGTGTGGCTGCTGTGTGTCTGTGGGATTTCATGGGCTACTAAATCTGTGCGTTGCCGCTCTGACACTTCCAGTTCACATCATACTTACTGTATGTACATGAACCATCTGTGTACTACATATGTCATTAATTTGGCAAACCCTGGGGCTGCCAGATTTCTGGCTAGTCAGATGAAGAGACTGTGTAGGTATTCCCATAAGTTGCCACATGTCTGGAAGTCCAGCAAATGCAACAATCTCTCTACTCCCTCAAATTCTTTGCAGCTAAAATTTCTAGAAAATAACCAAGATGATGAGACTTTTTTTTTTTTTTCCGCACATTTTAAAACAAAATAAATGGCAACAATGTTGTGCAAAGCCTTCTCATTTTCTCATGTGCTGCTTTGCAAGTGCGCTATGGTCATCTCTTTGAGCTTAGGTAACTAGTGAAACCTCCCCCAGGATCTGTTGCTCACACACACAGGAACACAGCAGCTCTGTTACAAATTTACCAGACTTGGTGATAATTATGAAAGATCTGCTGCATTCAGCGTTAGTATGAAGAAGAGTGGGAGCACACAATTGCACATAAATTCCCACTGCACACTTCACAAGCCTGAGCACAGGACAGCCCAGGCACTGGTATTTTCTCCCATGTACTGCTTTTCCTGCCTGGGTTCCATTGTGCCTAAGTAACTTTGGGAACAGCAGGAAAGTCCTGCAGAGGACTGATAGGGAAATGTGTACTTCCAGCTCCTGCAAACTGCAGTGAGAGCTCTTCCTGCTTAGTGCCAGGGGAAAGCAAGATACAGAGAGACTTTTATAAAGCTGCAGCAGGGATAGCGATGTATGGACCCCACTAGACCCTGCGTAAGAAATGACTCCACACAGGAAAAAAGACAAGTTAGAGCCAGCCAGTAAAACACTACATGAATTTGGTATGAAATTGATACTTAGGGAACACATTGCAGAATAGAAAGAGGGCTAGAATATCTATTTGATCATATGTGTATTCATAGAAACAGGAAAATATTCTTGTTTTTTCCCATTAGAGAGACTTACACACACAATTATCTGTTTCCCTCTTTAATTTCTTCTGCTCCTAAGAGAAACAACCCATCAAACCCTTGAAAACTGACTAACAGCTTAGGGTAACAATGACACATTCAGAGGCAGGTGTTTTTTCTGGAGGGCGCTGAGCCCATGCAGTGCAGAGGATAATGGTGAATCAAGGAAAGGAAGAATATACAGCTTGCCTGAAAAGATTGTAGTTCTTTCATTAGTCTGGTCATGTCAGACATCCTGTGATGCAGGTATGATCCTTACCATCAGCTTCAACACCTTATCTGCACTCATTGGTTGATTGGTCTGTAAAACCTCTTTCTCTTGGCTGCCAGAAGTTGAAGGGGGTTTGTAAAAAAACAAAGAAAGATCTTGCAATCGAAGCTTGCAGCATGAGGCACGGGCAGGAGGAAGGAGAAACTGTGGTTGCGCAAAAGTTCTATAAATCTCTTATTTTCTAATTTCTATAACTATTTTATTATCATTTGTGTAATGTTTTAACACCTCTAAGAAAATGGCAGAGAAAGGGAGAAATTATGAGCTAAGAGGATTCAAAAGTTTGGAAGGGCCATTTAGGAAAACTTTTCCAAATGGAGTTTAACATCACTGGGAGCAGGTTGTGGGGCAGCAGGTGACAACCCTCCTCCTTGTGGGTGGAAGAGAATAAACACTGCTCTTCAGCAAACCAGTGCTTTACTGGCTGTGCTGTACCTTCATCTGTTTGGATGTGTTTTTCATACTGCTCATGAAAGTCCTATTTGAAAGCTCTTTTCAAAAGGATTAAAGCTCATGGCTATGAAGTACTACTGTGTCATACCCAGAGAGAGAGTGTTATTGATTCATAAAATTAGGGCTTTTGATTTCATTGAATGTGAATGCGTGTGGGTTAATATTTACACATTCCTCTGGAGGTGCATGGTGTTGTGAAGACCACAGAGATGACAAGGTCCCTGCCCCAGGATGTTTACAAAACAGACAATACAATGAGTTACATTGGTTAAGAAGGGCCACAGTGGGGGTGAAAGAGGAAAGGAAACAACAGAAAGAAAAAGAAAGGGAATTTGTTTCCTGAAAGAGCCATTATTTACAAAGCATGGCCGTCAGGTAATTTGATTCCCTTTGGTTTTTATTTTGGATTTGTTTTTCACTTTGTTTTATTAGGTTTAATAATCAGGCATGGGTGAGATAGTGCATAACACTAGAGCTGAGATTAATGATGAAAGGCCGAGAGAAAGCTGTGGCTCTTGAGGAGGGATTTGAGGGAGAAAAGTATTTGTTTTTTCACTCATTAGAAGCAGGCAGGCTCAGGCACAGAAGAGTTTCACACTTGTGTTAAACTTTAAATTAACCACATGTGTAAGTCTTTGTGGGAATAGGGGACTAATTGGCTAGATTAGAATACAATTAACTGTGAAGTCTGACTAGCACTAACTGGCAATGTTTAAAGAGTGGAAAAGCTGATAAAATCCTGCCTAGTTAAAAAAAAAAATTCTATGAAGATATCTGGAGAGAGAAGGGACCCTTTGCCATTACAAGATGAATGACAGCAACAGAAGTATAGATGAACCTGGTGCTCTGGATTATTGCCATAGCTGTAGTCAGCTACACTGATTTTTCTTCCAAGATCCATTTCAATTGTCTCCTGTCAATTAAGCCCATTGCTGACCTATGGAAACCTTCATCATCCTCAGACTTTGCAAACAGGAAGATGCTGTGCTGCCCCAGAGCTGACAGGGTAAGGTTGGCTTACATGCACCTTCTCTAAAATCTAGTAAGATCTTATCACAATGTCTCCTGAAAGGTCCTAAATACTATTAACTACTTTAGGAAATGACCACAGTTATCCAAGTGTTAAAACTCTGTTGATATATTTCCTGAGTACTCAGCCATCTAATGAAATCGAGGTAAAAAGTCATACCAGAACTTTCAAGAGATACCAGATAGTTTATTTTATTCCTACATAAAAGCTAGAAATACTTTAAAAAGCAGCCTCTTTTCAAAGTACACATCTTCCACCTGTTGAAGATGTAAAATCCCTTCTTCTTTATCCTTTTGAATTGTCTCAAATTTTATGAACTCTTAAAGTCTTTTCTAAGATTTTCCATCAGAGAATACAACTTATAAATACAGCCTGTATGCTTGGTACCTGCACAGACCAGTACTTCATGTTGATAAGTCTTACACTATTTGCAAAACAGTGGTGAAAACTGTTTAAACATTTTATCTTTTGGAAGGATGAGAGAAGAGTTGGACCCTGTATTTGAATCTGTTTGACCTTCAATCATTAATTGCCCTTCACAATGCAGTCTGAAGCCCATTGTGTGTAAATGGGATCTCTGACTGAAGGAGTGTATTGGGTTTTCATAGCTGGGTTTTAGTGTGTACTGTGGGGTTACAGGGCTGTCTTCTGTGAGAAGCTGCCAGGACCTTCCCATATGTGAGAAAGCCAACAGCAGTCAGCTCCAAAATGGACCCACTGATGATGAAGCCCATCAACCATGGTGGTAGTGCCACTGGGATAACAAATTTAGGAAGGGGAAAAAGTTCCTGCACAAGAGTAATTGCAGCCAAAGCGAGTACTGTGAATATGTTAGAGAAACAACTCTGCAGACGCACAGGTCAGTGCAGAGAGAGTGGAGGAGGTGCTTCAGAGCAGAGATTTCCCTGCAGCCTGTGATAAAGACCACAGTGAGGCAGGCTATGCCTTTGCAGCCCATGGAAGTCCCAGGGGAGGGAAGATCCACCTGCAGGCTCTGAGTAGGTGGGTGGCCAAAGGAGTCTGTGACCATGTAGGAAGCCCATGCTGGATCATGTTTATTGGCAGGACCTGTGGCCACATTTAGAGAGGAGCCCATGCTAGAGCAGGTTTTCTGGCAGGACTTGTGACCCTGCAGGGACCCACACTAGGGCAGTCCATTCCTGAAGGAAGGAACACCATGTACTCCATGGAAGGGATCCATCCTGGAGGAATTAATGAAAAACTGCAGCCCATGGGAATGACTCACATTGGAGAAGTTCACGGAGGACTGTCTCCTGCCAGAGGGACCCAAAACTGAAGCAGGGAAAGACTGTGAGAAGCCCTCCCCCTGAGGAGGAAGGAACAGCAGAGACAACATGTCACGAACTGACCACAGCCCATATTCCCCATCCTCCTCTGCCACTGAGGAGAGAAGGAAGAGAATCTGGGAGTGAAGCTGAGCCCAGGAAGGGAGGGGTGGAGGGCAAGTGTTTTAAGATTTGGTTTTATTTCTCATTATTCTACCCTGATTTGATGGGCAGTAAGTTAATTTTCCCAAGTCTATTTTGCCAGTGATGGTAATTGCCGAGTGATCTCTCTGTGTCCTTATCTTGACACATGAACCTTTCATTTTATTTTCTTTCCCCTGCCCAGCTGAAGATGGGAGTGATAGAGCACCTTTGGTAGGCACATGGCATCCAGCCAGTGACACCCCATCACAAGAATGAAAGCAAATGTTGAAATGCCTCCAGTGGTGGCAGTGCTTGAATTAAGAAACTTGTCAATTCAATACTGAGAAAGGTTTAGAGACTTGGAGTTGAGAAAGGACAGTGTATGTGGAAATTGCTTAGAGTACAGTATGTTAATGGCAATTTTGGTATTATTTCCAAGATAATAAAAATAAAGTAGTGCATATAAATGTCTGACCAATACAACTCTTGTCCTTCTTATACACAAATGATTGTGCCTAGTCTCTGTTTTGCCTTTCTACCTAAATATGCATTCATCAACATATATGACCACAAAGATAGTCACATACACAAGTGTGTATAATGACATGGTCAAAGATCAGCATCTTCCATTCTTACATCCAGAATGAAGATCCGAACTACCACGACTCTGAGGAGAGGACTATATGCACCTGTAGAGAATTTAGATCATGTTGAAAACAATAATTATTGCATGCTTTAACAAAGCACAAAAATTGCATCATCTGAGTTACAGAGCCAAAATTACTTCTGCTGCCTCCTCTGCCCTCACTGGAAAACTGACCAATCCATATAGGCATTTGAAATTCAGTCACTCCAGCTTCACAGTGAGTGTTGGAGAAATAATTTGGAAAAATAAGATCTTACCAACAAGTTTTCATTGTTTTTGCAGATTTTTCATAGATAACTAAAAATTTTTCTTGGTCAAACTCCCTATTTGACAACAAAATCTTTTGTTAAAGTGGAGCCCTGAGAGTTATGTATTAATGGTGCTCCACACTGACCTTATTGCATATTGTCAGATGAAGGGGCAATTCCAAGAACTTCTTTGCCCTGTCAAGTACTTACTCATCTAAGAAATGTCAGTGAAACTAACGTGCCTCCTGCTTCAGTACAGGCTGAGCAATAAAGGCGAGAATTCCATGACCTACTCCTGAAGCCTAGTTAATACACAGAGAGGAAGCAAAGTCTTCAATCACATTTTTCTTATGATGGCTAAAATTCACTTAAGAAGAACCACCTCTGATTTTTATGTACAAGTAACATGACTGTATGACATAGTATCAACACATTCAAGAATGCAATGTCCATAAATCTAAGCTACTGTTTCAGTAAATGCTCTTATTTTAGTTTATTTCTGTTGTTGTGTGCATTGTATTTCCTTACTCCAATTTAAGTTTGCCAGTCTCTATCATCTGCACTTTCCAAATTAAACTTCTTCCTTTTGCCAGAATCTCTATCAACTACTTATCAGTAGTTTGCTTGGTATTTTATTGCTTAAAAAAAACTCATGCAAAAGATTAATCTGATATGACTTTGAATTATACTAGTGGTCACAAAAGGGCTAAATATAAACCATTGTCTGTGCTATAGAATATAAATCCCTATGTGCAAAGTATTTCACCACTGGATTCTGTTATAATGAGTGAACTATTTTTATATACAGCTTGGGTGTGTTCTCATTTTAAGCATGCTATTTCCATTGCTGTCAACAAAGGACAAGAAATTTACAGCTGAAGTGAGTAAAATTGCTGTCCCTCAGTAATTTTTCATTAATTTAAAATATTCAAATATTTTTTTTTAAGAATATGCCTTTTCACAATTGACATTAAAGAAAACCCCAGCCTCTGACAGTCTTAAATAGGACTTTTTTTGCTGACAAAAACATCAGTTCTTAATGTGAATTCAAGCATTTGAGTAATTTAAAATTTATTTTTAAACTGCTGTGAGGTTTATATCTGGAAACAGCTGCTGAGCATGGCCCTGTAGCTACCTTTAGCAATGTTTTATTATCTTGACTAAGCTTATAATGGTGATTCTCTGCTCTACCACTGACATCCTAATGGCTGCCTCACCAATACTGATGTTGTAGGAAGTATGTGGGACTGACTATTACATCTATAATGATATGGTAATGTGAATCTTTACGCTGCCAGTGGTGGTTTATTGGCATTATGGTTTAAGATTATGAGGGTATTACAATGCCAATGCAAACAAATACTGCAGGTTTCAAAATAAGCAGATGAAAGACAGAAAAGTGCTAAAATAGTGGTAATATTAAATTCACAATAGCAAGATAGTGTTTGCTTAAGGCAGCCCCTATGCTAAAATTCATCTCTTATCTGCATAATTCAACAGTCATCTGCTGGAGATTCCACAGCGTCAGGCAGAAATAACAAAAGATCCAGGGTAAATATATTTGCCCATTTTGTGCATTATAGAATTCACCCTAATTTTAGACCCATATCAGTGGAAGATCAGAGCCTGCAGTCAGAAACTGTCTAATACCAGGGAGAATATCTCTGAATTTCCAAAGCCAACAGTGTATAAAAACAAAGCTGTCATTTTTTTCTTTTTTTTCCCCTCTTTCTTTTTTCCTTCTCCCGCCTCTCCCCCTCCCCCCCCCCCCTCCCAATTTTTCATTTCCAAAAGGGGAACAGTTAGAAGCAGAAACAGGTAACCTCAGAAATCAGATAACACTGTTTGGTAAGAACTTTCGTAGATCAAAACATCAAAACTGTGAACATGAACTCAGGCAAGACTGCAAACTGACCTGAAAGTCACATATGGCCTTGAGGTTTCCAGAGGAGGGTTTTGAAAAGCATTTAATAAAAGTCTGTTCCCACAGAATCCATGTTTACATGCTCCATTGGACTTTCCTATTTAAACTCTTCCCATGAAATAAAATGCAATTTTCAATTGACTTGATAGTAAGTACTTTGATTAACACTTTGCAGAAAATTTGCAGCAAAGAACTGCTAAGAAAAGGCCAAAACAATCAGTTTTATCTGGTTTTCTGTTCTGAGGGACATGGTAATTTCTGTCTCATAAAAATAAGCAGCTTCATCTACATAAACAAGTACTGTGGTGTAACAGGAATAGGTTTATAAAGCTAATCAGTTGGTAATGTGGAACCAGCAGCCCAGCTCCATTTTTAAGATTTTGGAGATATGCTGCAGATTAGTTTGTGTGAGAGTCTTCTGATCTCAAGGCCTGAACTCTGGCTAGTGATGGGAGAGCATCCATGTACTTCTAGAGTGCATCCTCTGGTTTAGTTTAATCTGAAATGAAACCAGTTTGTGCTTTGATAGCTCTGCACAAAGTCAAACACTACTAAGTTGGAGCAACAGTGGAAATTTTACTGCTGAAATGTTTTGGGTACTCAGCAAGTTTGAAGAATGTGTAGGGTCTGAAAACCAGAAGCACTTTGTGGTCATTCTGGTCTGAGGATGAGGGAGGTGGTGAAGAAACTTTTTGCATCATTTACCTGTGTTGTCAGGGTCATTTCAGGTTCTCCTTATCTTTTAAAGTAGATAGCCTATTTCCAGGTTTTGGTTTGTAATATCGAGTTATTACAGTAAAAGTAACAAGAAAAACTCAAAGAATTCTTAACAATTCTTTTCTGCTTATATTACAGGTGTAACAGTTCTTCCAAGGTTCACATTTACCATATGGCAAATAACCAGCGAATTTGAAAAGTTCTTTTGAGCCTGAAAAAGAGAACAGTTCAGCAGGTATTTGTTGATCACTATTAATGCATTCAGGAGTTGGTTATTCGCAGGTAACTGTCTTCAGAAATAGTTTGCTGCCATCAGAAAGCTTTAGTTAGTAATGAATCAACAGCTGTGTTCAGTGCAGGCTTTGCCCAAAGGAGAGTTAGCTGTATGTATTGACTGAATCATGGCAGAGAAGACCCACCTGAGTAAAAGGATGTTCCACCCAAAGTGCAAGACCTTTTCATGGTGGCTTGAGTGATATCTGAAGATGGTGGCTGCAGGATGGCTCTGGAGATTTTCTGCTTTGGTCTTTGCAGTTATATTTTAAAAGGAATTAAATCATAGGTGGAAGTTTGTGACATGGCACTGAATAGTTAATTTCCACTGTTAAATATGGACTGTGACTGGAAAGTAATCCTTGACACTGGAGATGTGGAGAAGGCATCCCTTGCATGTCATGGCTTTCCCTTTGTCTCCTGCAGTGGATCTCAACTATTTAGAGGTGAAGACTGACTAGATGTGTGGACCTCAGAAGACATTTCACATATGTAGCTCCTTTTACAGCATGTAGAGATTAGCTTTTCTAATCACCTTTTGCAAATGCTTCAGAAGCTGTGCAAAACTCCTAGGGGTCTCCCAATCACTGTCTGAGCTAATTATGTTTAGTAATGCAGGTATTTTAAGTTAAGGGATCCTGCTTTTCATGTAGAAGCTAATCAATCCCATCATAGGCTGAACATTTCTGTAGCATAAATAATGATGAGACTGATGGTAGGAAAGGGAGACTGTTTAATTGCTCTGGAGGCAAGAAAAAGGTTGGGTCTGTGAGGCTGATGGAACTGGACTGGTACGTGATTTCTGAGGATGGCAGAAGTGCTGTTACAGTTACCATGCATCCAAGGAAGGAAAATTCAGGACAACAGCAAATTACGAAAAGTAAAAATTGTAGTTATTGGGGAGGAATTAGACTAAAAGGGTAATGTAGAAAGGAAAAAGGAGAAAGTGCATCTTTGTTCAGCAAAGTGGGAATCCAAGGTTATTCTTTCTGGTCAAGCGGTGGTAAACATATATTTAACAAAATGTACATTGTAGCTTTGTAGTATTGCACTGCAATTACATAATTTCTAACAACTCATTTGTGAAAACGTTTATGCAGCAAACCTCCACGTGAGATCTATGGAAACAACAGAGGTAGATGCCAGAAAAATGGAAAGAGAAGTTCAGAGGCTGGAGTAGGAAACCTACTGAGTGGTATAACATGCCTGGCATGTAGATACATATGCATAGCTCATCGGGTCTTTCTCTTTCCCTCCATCTCAGCAAGGGGTAGCTAGTTATCTCACCCACTGACCTGTGTCTGTCAGCGGGCTGCTCCGCACAGGCAGCCTGGAAACTCAATCTCTGCAATGGGAGAGGTAGGAATGCTATGACGGACTGCATGACACAATCAAATAAAATGCACAAGCAGAGGTAAGAGCCTGTCTGCAATGCCTAGAAAAATCTTCAACGTTTTCTTCGGTTGTTGCATCCAGCTGAGAGCAAACAACCTGAGCTCTGTCAGCTCAGCTGGGGGCAGTGATCAGCAGAAATTGCCACATAAATTGCAAGGGACGTGGAGGAGGGCACCACAGGGCTTAAGATGTCATGTGCTTCTGGGGTGCCAGAACATTGACATTCTACTTATTTCTCAGTGAAACAAAATTCTGAGCTTGGGAGCTAACAGTGTCCTTTCAAAACCTCAGCTGGTCACTAGCATGAAACCATGGTTTTTCAGCATTGTTTACATCTGGGAGCATTGCTCTGCAAACCCATTGACACGATATTGCATCTAGCTTTTACAATAAAATTATTTTTCTCTGAAAGATCCAGTTAGCATATATCTTTTTCCAGAGTGAAGTGGAGAAGAAGTTAGTAATTTTCAGACCTCTACTGAGTCTGAGCAGGTCAGACTGCCAACGGCAAAGCTGCTTTCAGGGCTTTACAACTCTCACCAAGAGGATCTGGCCTGGGGAACCATCAGCTCGTTTCACTTACCAGGACATCACAGTAAAGCTACTGGACACCAACAATTTTCAATAATTACCATATTGGATTAAATTCCAACTTGAGCTTAAGTTTAAACCTGAATTTAAGTTCAAATGGTTTAGCACTCCTCAAGAGGACCCTTGTTCTAATTGCTCTAGTGGATATTTTATACATAACCATATTCTCACATGGACCAACAGGCACAAATAAATCAAGAGCTAGAAGTACAGGATCAGCATCCTACTTCATTCAGAAGATGAAGCATCTCTCCGTCAGAGAGCATGCCACCTGGGGCTGCCAGAACCTAACTCAACCCAAGGAGAGATGCAGAGGTAGTGCTGTGATGGTAGGTGCCTTGCTTGGGCATATTGGTTAAATAGCGAGCTCAAGATTTTCAGCATAGGTCTTTCAAAACCTTCCAAAGGGTAGGGTGTCCAATTCTATATAATTCTAATACAGAGTGATTTTCCAAATTCCTCAAGATTAACAGTGTTCCTAAACTTCAAAGGAAAATCATATTTTACTCCTGAAAGCTTTTGAGACAGAATTTTGAGAAGGAGTTGCCATTACATTAAGACTATTCAGAAAAAGGATTACCAACTTGGTTGTAATAACAAGCAATTTATCTTGCTTATGTTATGCACACTCTTCTACTCATCTGCTCCAGTTTAATTCAGAGGATTATTAGGGACCTCCATTTGAACTTTGGATATTTCTATCAGTGATCTTCTTTTGGTGCATTCAGACACCTGTGGTCTTTAATCTTTAGTTTGATACAGAGTTTTAGTTTGATACAAAGTGCTGAGAAATAACTTGTTGTCACTGATGAGCAGGGTTTTGTGAAACACATGTTTCAGGAACAGCAGACCTAGAAGGACTAGAAGCTTTCTATAGTCCTATAGATTTTTTTATTCCATGTTGTCTTTGATTACTGGGGACTTGACTCAATAATTAGTGCAATCTTTTGCAGACCTGTGCTTCAATATTCCTAGAAACACATGATATTTTTAAGCATCTGCTTCATGCCTGAAACAGCAAACACTTCCTGTCCCTCTCATTTTAACCTATTAGTTATGAGTTTATCAAATACACCTGTCCCATAAGTCAAACGGCTAAATATTCAAGTTCCACATTTCAGTAACAATATTAACCGTGAAGGTGGTGGTTAGTCTGGACAATAGCTGGCTAGTGAGAGCATTAACAGGCTGTGGCAAATCTTGTTAGCTCTAAATACCTTGACAAAAGACACTAGACTGCTTATAACGACTGTGTTGTCAAGAATTACTGATAAAAGGATTTTTAAAGAGTAAGAAAATCACTTCTGTGAAGGAAGAGGAGTTTTTTCTTCTGTAGAACTTTGGGGTTTGTTGAAGATGATCGTGAAAACTTAGAAAGTGGGAAGCTGGCATTGACAATCAGTTTTAGGGATACAGAGCAGAACAATCGGTGTGTAAGTGGTATGGAAGGTGGTCTGTGCTGTGTCAGAACTCATAGCTACACAATACTCATCCTCTTTCTTCTTTTCTCTAAGAGAAAACTAAGTATAATAAATTCTAAAAAAGGAGATTTTCAAATATTGAACGTGTTGAATTGCTTAAAGGGTTATGTTTCTCTTCACTGTAGCTACATATATCAAGAAGCCATGTTAGCAGAGAACATCTATGCTGACGCCCAGAGAAGTCTGGCTGCTGATGCACAGCAGTGTTTTTGCTCATTGGCACCTTCAGGAAGAATAATTAACCCTGAATATAAAAGTGGTGTCTAGAATGCAGCTGAAGGGAGCAGAATAGGCATCAGAGCCAGATTTTTATCTTATTGAGGTTTTCCAATACTTTCTACATACTTTACTTTTCTAGACAACTGTGATCACGTGGTTGTTACACAGAAAGAAGTAAGATGCTGTCATGAACAAACAACTGCAGAAATGATCCCTGAAAGTACCCAGACAAATCCTTTATCCTTCAAGCTGGAGGTGGTGGGAGGTTGACAGAAACATGTTGGAGAGGGAAGAGAAGAGCAAAGCTCCTCTGTTTGAAATCTGCTTTCCATGACCCAAGGATTACAGAGAGACACTTGAAGGAAGATGTTGGCTGCCTGTTGCTGCCAGTTCAGTAGCCCAAAACACCAAAGAGCAGGGCTAGGGTTTGGCAAAACACCTTTTACAAGGAATCAAAACAGTGATTCCTCTTCTCTTTGATCTCTGTAGTTTTCACATAGATGATGGGTTAGATTGCATTACAGGAAAATCAAATTACATTGTGAAAATCAGGTTACATTACAGAAATCACCTAAATCCATAGCTTGAATTTGTATTTGGGTGTAATTATTACAGATCGTCTAAAGAAGTGGAGTTTTGCAGCTGCTAATCACCACAGCAAGTTCATGCTTTCTGAGAAATAATGTTTGCATCTCTAATTTTATTTCTTTGATAAGGCGTTCTCATTGACTGGGCAGAAGTACCAGTGGGGATGCTTCTGTCAAGACATTTGTTCAGAATCTGTCAGCTGTAACAAGCGAGTCCAATGATTGAATGGGGCAGGGGAGCTGTGCTAAATGGTTAAATCTCTCTCACATCCGAATGACACTTAGCAAACACTGTCACATCTCTTACTGATGTGCTTAGTAACTTCCTTGAATGTTATTGGAAAAGATAAATGCTCACTGAGGAATGAAAAAAGATGTATCTCATTTAAAGCAAATCCCCCATTCTTGTTGAATGTATTCTAACAATTTTCTTCTTGCAGCCAAGAGCCTCAGGCTTTCCCGTGTCTTCTGTTCTCATAACTGTGACTGGGTTTCTCAAGTAACATGTTGCTTAAAATTGAATCTTAGTAGTTTTCCTTGTTTTTTTCTTTTCCTGCACCATAGAGTAAACATTACAACTTTTATTTTCATAAAATGGCTTCAGTGCTCTTTCTTTTCATGAGAGTGGCTCAAAGTGTAATATTCTCTGGCAATATATGTGAGCAGGGACTGACTGGACTGACTGTGTATCACAGAGAAATTGGAAGTGGAATAAGAAGGTTTTCTTTGCTTCCAAAAGGTTTAATTGTAGTCATGCTTTTTTGCATTTAACTTTAGTTTTACAGCTAATGGTTTGATATGCTGAGACACCAGGCTACACTATAAAATGGGAACTCATTCATGGGAGATCTGTCTGTGCCCACCATCACATAGCTCTGTCTCCTGCCTTTGAGGCAGGCTGTGATCTCTCTTCCACTGTCAGACCTGATGGCCATGACCATCAGTACCATGATTTGTGGACTGTCTTTGATTTGTGAGCCCAGTAGGCCTAAGTAAGCTGCAAGATCTGAAATGAGCCTCTTTTCTCATGGCTATGATATCTCTGGTCCTTGCACACCTGAAATGTTTCTACACCAGTGCATGCAGTATGAGAAACAAAGAAGAGCAGCTCAAAGTTTTGGCATAAGTGAAACCTGGTAGGATGAAACTTGTGACTGGTGTGCCCTGTTGGATGGTTACAAGCTCTTCAGGAGGGATAGGCAGGGCAGAAGAGGCAGAGGGGTGGCACTGTGTGTAATAGAAGGGTTATAATGTATGGAGCTCACAGCTGGCAATGGCACAGTTGAGAGACCCTGGGTAAGAATCAAGGGGCAAACAAATAATGCAGATGTCATTGTTGGAGTCCACTATAGACCTTCCAGACAGGACAGTGACACCGATGGTTCTTTGAGAAACTAAGGGACACTTCCATGTCAACAGCCCTTGTCCTTATGGGGGACTTCAGCTTGCCAGAAATTAGCTGGGAGTGTCATACAGCTGGTTCAACCTGGTCCAGAAAATTCTTAAAAAACCTGTATGACAACTTTATGGAACAGATCCTAAGGGAGCTGACTCAGAAACATGCTCTCCTTGATCTTTTGCTTGTCAACAGAGTGGGTCTCATGAGTGAAGTGGAGATTGGTGGCTGTCCGGGCCACAGTGATCCCAGAGCAATCAAGTTTAAAATCTCTGTTGACAGGAGGAAAAGTGCCAGCAAAACCTCAACTCTGGACGTGAGGAGAGCAGACTTGAGGCTGCTCAGAGAATTAGTAAGTAAGATCCCCATGGAAAATATTTTTGCAGATGCTGGGACCCATCAGTGCTGGTCACTTTTCAAACATCACCTTCCAAGGGCACAGGAGCAGGCAACTCCCAAGGGTCAGAAATCAAGCAGGCAGGGCAGAAGGCCAGCTTGACTGATCAGTGTACAACTTCCTCGTGAGGGGAAGAGGAGGGGCAAATGCTAATCTCTTCTCTGTGCTGACCAGTGACAGCACCCAAGGGAATGGCTTGAAGTTGTGTCAGGGGAGGTTTAGGTTGGATATTAGGAGAAGGTTCTTCACCCAGAGTGTGGTTGGGCACTGGTACAGGCTCTGCAGGGAAGTGGTCAAAGTGGTCACAGCACCAAACCTGACAGAGTTCAAGAAGCATTTGGATGATACTCTCAGGCACATGGTGTGACTCTTGGGGATGGTCCTGTGCAGGGCTAAGACCTGGACTCAAAGAAGGAACCTTGTGGCTTCCTTCCAACTCAACATATTTTATGATTCTGTGATTCTGCCTTTCTCCTGTCCCACAGCTGATTGGGAGGAGAAAACATTTGCAGTTTCAGCTCCAGTCCCTCATCCAGGCTGCCTGGGGTGGTAGGAGATGCAAGGACCACCAGACTTTGCTGACATTGGCAGACAGACAAATGAGAGAAGTGTGGAGAGATTAGGTGAGCTGGTGCCATTGCAAGGCTCATGTTGTTCCCCCAGGCAGGGCAGCTCTGGAAACAACAGATTGCTCCAGCCACATGTAGGTCTCAGTCTATCCCTGGAGGTTATGTGCAACATAGGAGAATGGAAATTTTCAGTCTAGAAATGGACTTAAATTAGGTTGGTAGAAATAAATAGAATGAATGCATGAGTGAGTCATGGTGTCAGACTATCATTAGGAACCTGTGTTCTTGCAGAGCTAATTCGTCTTTGTAATACTAGGGGTCCCAATTCTTATCTTTGTATTGACTTATTCATTAACAGTTTGTGTGTATGAATAATTCACCATCTACATACTATAGCTCTACTTTAAATGCATTGCAAAGCACATATGAAGCAGAGATTGACCTCTACTGTGGTTAACATCAAGATTTATTGTTCAAGGAAGCTCCAGATACACTGACTTGAATCAAAGCCTGGAGGTTCAATTAAAGTTGATACTGTATTAACAAAAGGCCACAAGTCCCATTTCTTGTGTACTCTGTTTTGTGAAGGATCTCAGTTCTCTTTCTTTAATTTTTTTTCCACGGGGGTTGGAGTGTAACTGTGATCATAAGCTGCTTGCCTAGCTCAGACTGGCCTTCCTGTTTTATTTATCTGCCTCTGGGATCCTTGGTCGATCATTATTAATGGGATGTCTTACTCTAGCCTGAAAGTAGTATTTGTGTTTTCATCTACGCTAATAAATGTTTTTCTTTCTAAATCCATTATTTCAGAGTAATGTGGCAGATTCTTTGCTTTGTCCCTTTAACCCAGGAGCAAGCCTACAAAGAAAACAAACAAACAAACAAAAAGATCCTGTTTCAGTGTGCTGAAATGGAGTGATGGAATGGGATTGCTAACAGAAAGGCAGGAGCAGGGACAAACCACTTTGAATTTGCCTCTGCTTTTGTCCTGGAGATTTGGAAGTAAATGAGGGAAGAAGATTTCGCAGACAGGCTGGAGGTGTATGACCTCCTCTCTAGTTGCTGCATTTGATAATGTTCCTATTTTTCTCATGATTATTAGTGTGACCTTCTTATCCATTTCTTTTTCCTTTTCAAAAAATGCTCTGGTATCTTTGCACCATCACTGTGTGCTGCACGTTACCTTGCTAAGCAACAATCAACAGCGCACAGTCTGGGCACCACACGTGAACTTTTACTCTCATCTCCAAAGCAGAGAAACTTTCACTCTGTGTCGCTGTTCTTTGAAGGATGTGCTCCTGAAGTGGGGGAGTGTGGGGAGCCAACGCTCAAGAGCTGTGCATGTGTGCACTCCAGCTCCACAATGGTGCTATCATGAGGAAGTCTTCCTTAATTAGACATACACACACGTGCTCCCACCCATGCTTCAGTGTGGGAGGGATATTAAGGACTAGAGACACATCCAAAGAACTGAGATAATCCTGATTTGATGATGGAAACTGCCATGGAAAGCATAATTATGAAAACCAAGGAAGAGAGGAAAGTAAAGGCACTTCTTTCAATCCAAAGCCCTCCTAAATGTACCAGCTTGGGGTTTGCTTAAGACCTTACTGTACTTCCAGCAGCACAGAGCTAAAACAGGAAAGGGAAACCAAGGCATGTTCCATAGGAAATGAACTGAGCAGGGTCTTTAAATTCTGGCTGGTAGCAGGGAGGTTACTATGAAATTACAGTTGCTAAGGAAAACAGATGGTTTTTTAGTACATAAATATGAATCTCATCAGAGACAATTTAGTCCCAGTCACAAAACACGCAAAGGCTGGGGGAAGGAGTAGCATTTTCATGGCAAATAGTTGTTCTCCTTGAAGAATCTGCTGAAAAAGCCCTGAAGTCACTCAATGTCTTGAGCCTTCCCAGCTTTAGTTCTGTAACAGTAGTATTTCCTCTGATTTAGATTCTGAGTCTTTAAATTTATTACACCACAGAGAAGAAAATCAAATTGACTCTCTATATCGAGATTATCATAGCCTCAGACTCTGACACGATTTTGGTCAGAGATTCTGACAAAAAATGGAAGTGAGTGCTGCATCAGAGGCAATGAGGGCAGACCAAAGTATAGCAAACATGATACAAATGTCTTTTTGACCACAGTGATGGGTGGCTTCTTACACTGCCATGTGTATGATGTGCAGTGATACGGTGTTAAAAATATTGTCCAGGTAAAAGGTAGCCAGAAATTGATACCAGCTAAGAGAAATGGGAGAGTTGCTGTAAGCCATAGTTAGTTATCTACATGAGGTCACTCCCCATTTAACCAGAATGCTTAACCCATCCATAAATCTTACTCAAAGTTCGAATCCTGGTCTCAACGTATGCTTATGAGGCTCTGTGGGAACTGGTGACAGATCCTTTGGGACTACCAGGAAAAATTCACCTTCTTGCCCAATATAAAGCAAGTGGGAGAAATTCTAGTATCTGCAGGACAGATTCCTGATAATGAAGGGTGTCTGATATATTGCTTGTTGTAATCAATGGCTCCAAGCAAAGTATACTCTGGCTGCTTTTAAGTATCTGCTTTAATTGCTTCATCTTGCACTCAGCTTGTGGCATATGTGGCATCCTCCTGATTGTAAGGAACTAGGAGTAGATAACTGCAAACCACAGGCCATTATCTATAGCTTTTCTTTACAATGAGGGCAGATGGGGGACTTTTGAATCCATTCCTTTTCTTCTGGCCATGACAAGTCCTCTGGGAGCAGGTGTTTGCACTTCCTCAGCTAGGATTTAAAGGCATGCTATAGTTCTTGCTTACTACCTAAGTAAAGTATTCTAAAAACCTGCCCTTCAGAAGGTAAAGCCCTTTAACACAGGTGAAACTGGTGGATAGTCTCATTAACAGAAGAGGCTGCATTATAACTGTTCTGCTCCCCGCCCTTCTCTTGAAGAAGTGAATGCTTTAGTGTTTGGCTTATTCTTTAAAATATGGATTCCATACTGGATGTGCCAATACTTTAGATCTGTTAATATCCCAGAAAGTATGGATTTTGAGTGGCATGATGCTGGATCTAAAAAAGCCCATTAGTAGCGCAACAGTATTGTTTCTATTCCTAGTAACAATTTGGGTTAACGCTTATGAGAAAGCAGGAAGGTAAATGGCAAAATCCTGTTTAGTTCCTTCAAACAGGCAGCTGCCACAGCAGTTTCAAAATCACTAGCACAGTTGTGCCTGGCCAAAGAACACTGTGAGGTTCTTCTCTGTTCAGTTTTTAGATTGTAATGATACTGAAGTCAAGGCACAGGAATAATCTGTTACCTGTTACCTTTGGTGCAAGTAGCATAGACCCATAATCATTCTTTCATAATGAACAACTAGTTGTGCTTTGTGAGTCCTACTCCTAACAGGCTTTGGCACAGCATGTGCTGGACACCATCTAACACACAGAGCTCCAGCTTTGAGGAGACCCCAGCACAGGGTCTGACATGCTAGACTGGGCCTGAGGCCACGGTGGCTCATTCAGAGTATGCTGATTTTAAAAGAAGCAGCCCAGGACATAAATATTCCTTTGTCCATGGCTGTGTGGGTTTGCCATGGCATTGCAAAATCTCAGTTTAACACGTGGTTGATGGGGAGGTAGCTTGGGACCTGTGAAGGCAACACAAAGTTTGTCTATCAGGATGTGTCTAGCAGGTGCATTAACCTTTGCCAATCCCTTCACAGAAATTTCGAGCCATAACCTCCTGCTCTAAATGTGCATCTGTGCTTTGTTATTCCTGTATAAGAGAACCCCAAAGGCAGAGAACATAACAATGCCCCAGCTGTTCAGGGGTCAAACCCACAGATGAAAAAAACCCATGTAATACCTCCAGAACTGCTGGCAAACTAAAAGCTTTAAAAAACAGTATTACAGGCTATTTTTTTTTCCATGCTCTGGAAAAATTGAGGTTGGAAAATCTCTGAACTAAAATTGTCTGATAGCATTCTTTGTCAAGCCTTTCTCTGCACATCTTGTTTTGCAATTCTTTATTAAAACTTCTGAAACAAGCAAGCTATTAGAGCCCTGACTTCTTTGTTTATAATAGAAATGCTCGCTGACCCTTGACTATAGAGGTGCCCTAGCACTGCTGCAGTAAATGCCAGGCACATCTAACACATGTGTGATCCAGGAATGCTCTGGCTTCTTGCCAAAACAGTACTTCATTTGTGGAATCTAATACTGCTGCGGCAAAAACAGTTGGGGAACTAGACATATTGTGAGCAGTCTTTTTCTTTAATGGGTATGTGTGTATCTGAAATGATCCTTGTCTCCACATTTTAATTGTTCCAAAGACCTGAGAGTTATATGCTTACTTAGCTCTTTTTAAAAATTATTATTATTTGTCTTTTTAAACCTTTTTTGTACTCTTCAGTTCTCCCCTAGAAACTAGCAGGAAATCTTGCTAAAGATGTGGCAAAGAACATCTATGAGCTTCTGTCTCCAGTGGAACTGGTGGGAATTTTGCCATTGTCTTTCATGGAGACAGGTTCCTCTGTGGGATTTTTCTGCCCTGTTTGATAAGCTTATCAAATCATTGTAGCTTAATACTTCTTTCTGGCTATGGGGAATGGTCTGTCTCTTAGGGTGAGCTGATCTAAATGGCTAGTATCTCTCCATCCCCATTTTCTGGTTGCAGGCTATGCTCTCCTAGCGATTCCCATAAAAACAGACCAGAAAAGAGACAATCTCCGCTGCACTCCAGGTTTCTCTCAGTTTAGTGAGTTGAATGGGCTTATAGAGGCATCAAGAAGAGGCAGGACCACAAAATCAGGAGGTGGAGGTGTGGTGGGTTGACCTTGACTGGAAGCAAGGTGCCCACCCAGCTGCTCTATCATTCCCCTTCCCAGTCGAACAGAGGAGAGAGAACGAGATGGAAGACGACTTGTGGGTTGGGATAATGCAGTTTACTAAGGCAAAAGCAAAGCAAAAGTTTGCACATGCAAAAAGCAAAGCTGAAAATAACAAGGTTTATTCTCTATTTCCCATCAGCAGCAATGTCTGGCCATGTCCTGAGAAGCAGGGCTTACAACACATGTTACAGTTTCTTTCCAGGCAGCCTTTAGAAACAACAAATGCCCCCCTTCCTGCTCCTTTCTGCAGCTTTTGTATTTGAGTTGACAACATATGGTATCGAATACCCCTTTGGTTAGTTTGGGTCAGCTTGTGGCCCCCTTCCCAGAAACTTGTCCTCAACTGGGGAAGGAATGTTACAGCATTGATGCTGTGCCATCACTGTTCAGCAGCAGCCAAAACACTGGTGTGTTATTAACATCCTTCCAGCTACCAATGCAAAGCACAACACTGTGAGGGCTACTACGGGGTAATGAACTCCAGCTCAGTCAGACCCAATACAAGCTCTCTCTCTCTGAGGGGCACCTAGCTATTATGGCAGCTCCACTGACACATGAAGCAGCAATACTTCTTACCAGTCAAAGCATTTTTACCTTCCTTAACTCATTCATTTGTGTAAGGAGTATCTAGAATATTTTGTAAGGAATACCTCAGCTGTGTGTCCTTTTTGAACCGGGTACTTGAGCCCTGAGCTTAGTGCTCCGGATGCTCTATTCCTCTCACATCTCTTCTGACCCACAGCATCCCATGTGGTGGGCAACTCCTGAGCTGGTGTCAGTGATGCTCCTTGTCAGTGCTCAAAGTCTGCATCCTTTGATGCATGTGGCGAAGCTGTACACTGCCAGAAATGTATGGTCTTTGTAAGCCAGATATCTGTCTAGAAGCTGGGAGGTGACCTGTGGATTTGGTACCATCAAGATACATCTGGGACTTCAAGAAGAGCTAGATCCTAAATCTGTGTGAATTTCACCTCTTTTAAGGTCTATATCCACCTCACATTCTTTCTCCTGCCTTGTATCTGGGCTCTATCTGAGGATCTGTGGCTCTAAGGGAGAAGTCTGAATTGATTCTCAAGGGTTTATTTAATTTTAGAAATCTCTCCCTGCTGTTGTGAGTATTTTACAAATAGTAAACACATTTCCAACCTAACTGGGATTTTTCTGATACATTGACATTTTCAGTATTTCCCATTAAGACAAAGAACGGTTGTCGGTTGTTGCCACTGTATAAAGATCTGTAGTTTCTTTAGCCTATCTGTAGTTTTGATCTACAAAGGTACAGTTGAAATACTGATAAATCAACATATATAAATATACCTTCCCCCCTAGAATATGTAACTGTCATAATGATCTCAGCCTTGGACCTCTCCTGAAGTTTACTGGCCAGTTGGAGTCAATGGCCCAAAGTTCCACCTCAGGCTATTAACACTCTCAGCAGTCATTAATTCTTCCAAAATGCTCAGGGTCTTTATTGCTGTTGCTTAAGTGATGCTCAAATGCCTCTGAATATTTACACCCCTGCCGTGGATGTAAGAAATAGGCCCAGTGCAGATGTCTCACTGTTCAGAAAGGTTTGAATACCTGGTAGTAATCACTGGAACATCTACAGTTAATGAAGTAACCTCAACTGGCCATCAACATAGTAATCTAAAATTGTCGTTGCTTGTATAGATGTGTACTTTGTTTAAAAAAAAAAAAAAAAAGAAAGAAGAAGAATGAGAAGAATGTACAGGCTGCTTGCCCTGAACAATTTATACCCCAAAGTCTGTGTAAACACATGCTTATCTTTATTCAAAATAGTTTCAAGGGGTAAAAGGCATGTGCTTGTTGTTATATAGATGCTTCTAAATATAAGTAATGTTGCTTACATTTTATTTTATTTTTCAACATAACACCTTTTGTTTAATGGTTTTTCTGAGATGAGATGCAGGATTGAGCTGCTCAAGCTTCTCAACACAGCATATCCTCTTCCAGTAAGATGTTGTAGCATTATTTCATAGGTTGTTTAAGCAATCACTTTTTGAAGACACAATGTTGTTTTACTAATTGTTATTATTATTTAGGAAGAAACACAGGACTGGGACTGACTTTGTAGGGCACTGAATCAAGTTTCTGCTCTCTTGAACAATGATGTTAGGTCACTGTTAATAAACTGACCACTTTCAGCTAGAAGAGACTTAGAAGTTTTCATCTAAACAGCTTTCTCAGTGGCTGTTTCAGAATCTCACTGCCAAGGGGATTGGAAGTTTTCTTGTAATGCACAGTATAAATGTACTCATGGACACTTTGAGTCCATTTTTACTTCTGCCAGCATTGGCTTTTAGGCTAAATAACTCTCCCTTTCCCTAGTGCTTGGATGTGCCCATTGCATGATATCCTCTCTCAGCTTTTATTTTCCCAGGTTTACCAGACACGCTCTCAGCATTCTGTTCCCCTGATTATGATCTGCACTTTCTCCTGGCTGAGATCCCCAAGAGGGCACACAACAATCTGGGGAGATCTCAATCCTCTGAGTAGTGAAACTTATGTTGCTTTGTCTCTACTGATAAGTTCACTTAGTCTATCTAGAACTGCATTTCCTTTCCCATAGTGTCAGCTCTTACTCATTCTCTGATAAATCTGAACTTTCTACTGAGTTATTTCCAACTTGTAAGTTCATGTTATTACTGTCATTCTTATTGTTAGCCATTATATACATCAGTTATATGTGTTATCTTGAACTTAATGTTATGAGACATCATCCCATTTTCATTACCCCTCAAAGTCATTTAATTCTTACATCAAAACTCTACACTGCTTACTAAAGGTGGGATAGGAGCTGCTGGTCACATCCGTGATAAAACGTGAAGAGCTAGAGGAATGTTGAAACTGGCACCTGTTTTGGTGAGGGCCTTGCTCTTATTGGTATCCTTTGTGCCCCTCTGTTTTTCATAGGGTCTTTCATATGACATTCCACTTCCACAAGATTGTATTCAGTGCTTGGTTACGCATCACGTTTAGGTGTATATCTGTGTTCCTTTGTTCTGTCCATTTTGTCCTGGAAGTTCTTTAGAGATACAGTGGGTAGCCATTCCAGAGTGTTTTGCTGTAGTAACTGCTCATCCTCTTTAATGAACTTTCTGTAGCAAACCACGTTTCTTCTCTATTTTTTATTTTACAGATATCATTAATAGTGTCATCAAGAATGGCACGTATTTTAGACCCAGATCATTTGATTCTGGTTCTAAATCTACTACAGAGTCTTCCTTGTGACTCAGTCAAGCCACTTAAACACTAAATATAAGAGGATGGTACTATTTCTATACCTTCAAGGGCCATTTAGACACCAAGATCTATTAACATTTTTAACATTTCAGACACCAAGTGACCCTAAGATGTGCTTTCATGCTGAAAAGCTTGATTAATTTTCCCAACTGAAACAGTTGGAACAACAAAAATAGTATCTCAACCTGCGAACTTGTCCTGCACGTGTCCTTAGACCACTCCAGCTTCAGCAAAACACCTATCTCTATAGTGTAACTGAAATAGGGGTTTTTTTATGGAAAATATAGAGGCATACACTGAGAAGCAAGGAGCACCTAGAAAAAGCATTCTGGTTTTGCTTGGGATAATGATAAATAGGTAGAGCTTTAAATTAGATAAGACTGCATGGGAAGAAGAGAAATTGGAGAGATAACTATACTACTATCACCCTATTTTAACACAAAGAAAGTAAAATCAAGTGCAGATATACCAAAGACAATGAAATATCAGATAGGAGGAAACACAGGGGAAAAAACACCCCAACCCTCAATGAATAGACAATAAATCAGTGCAAATACTGTACTTAACCTAGCTACAAAACCAGGTGAAGGGAGGTGGCAATAACAGATGCAACAAAGCACACGAAGATGAAAGAAGTAGACTTATTAGTGCATGACATGAAACAGAATATTAGAAGGATAACAGAAACATGACAGAATAATAATTGCAACTGGAGAGCAAGTATTACAGGGTGCACACTGTGAAAGGAATGCAGAAAGAGTTGTGAAGATAATGTGGTAGCATTACATATTAAGAATATGGCTGGGAGTAAATAAATGTTAATTAATAGTATAGATAAGAGAGGATCAGCTTAAGTCAAGATGTGTTAGGAAAGGATTCTGTAGTTGGAAAAGGATGGGGGTCTACAGTGAACAGTGGACTTGAGATTACTTTAGTATCATAAGAGAGATAAAGCTACCTGGTGATTGTATCATTATGGGATAAATACCACAGTCGGTGTCATACTGGACAACAGGGGTTAAATCCACAGTAGAATCTAGTAGTTCCTCAGAGTGGAAGTTTACAAACCTCCTACTTGAAGCAGCCACGGAACTACTAAGAGATTACAGTATTTTAAGCTGGTGATGGACAAGTAGCAAAGATATTATAGAGAAAGTAGTAGAGAAAATAGTGCACTATCACTGATGGCAATACTGACCCAATTTCAATTTAAATGAAATAGCAGTATTTACAAAGACAAGTTGGTCGTTATGGCTTATAACTGTAAAAAGGCAGACTATATCATAGCAATTTAGTCTGAAGAGCAAAGACACTGGATTGGGGTAGAGTGCTGGTCTGAAATTTGTATTCTTAGGCAATAGAACTCTAGACCTTTCTTTTACTAAATAAACTACTGAAATTTGTCAAAAGAATCTTCAGGAGTCAGAATAGATTGGCTCAGAAAAAGAAACAAGAACTTGGAGGACTGAAAGTGAAAGACCAGAATGTGAATTACAAACACTAGGGGTAATTTAGTCCTTGAGAAATCAGAATGAAGAGTTGAACATTTTCCATCCATAATAAATAAAGAGCTGGGGGAAAAAAGTTAAGACACTTTTTAAGGGATGGCCATCAAACAAATAATAGTTTTTCTTTACCTCAGAAGACAAGCAGATGGAACAGAGATGTGATAGCAGGACTGTTTACGGAGAGTAGGATAATGTAAAGTGGAAATAGTGCCACAAATGTTGGATGAGAACTCACCAAGTTGATATGCCCATCTGAATGGAGGCTAGTAAGTGTCAGTTACAAAAGCACAGGGAAGGGCAAACCTGGCAGCCACAGACCAGCTACTCTGATGTGTAATATTTTAGGAAAATGAAAGCCCTGGGGAATAATGGATGATATCCTAAAATACAGTATCAATTTATTAAGGGGACCAAGTTCAGGCTTCCTCAATAACTGATTTGGGTTTTTTGGTAAGGAATACATAGTAACACAGTAGCTATATCCTACCAGTTCTTCAGTAAAATATTTCATATAATGGTAAGGTATTCTGTGAGATGAGAATTAGTACAAGAAATTCCCCAAAGGGCAGACAGTGATGGATTATGCTGAAAAGGAAACTAGCACTCTAAAATGAGATTCCAAATGATGTTCCTTAAATACTTTTATTAGCAATCAAGAAGTCAATGTGCAATAATTAAATTTGTTGAAGGTACAAAGTATATCAACAGGGGAAATTCAGTAGAAATCTGGTTAACTTTATGCCTGCAATTATAGGGTGGGATTAGATCAACTGGAACAAAATCCAAGATTATACTTTTAAGAATGAATAACAGGTATGGTTGCTACCCATTGCAAAAGGGAAGGAAAAAAGGGAAAAGAGATGGGTTTGCATTTTTCAGTCACAAGATGTCTCTTAGCCATTGGAGTGAACAAAAAAAAAAAAAAAAGGAAAAAAAAAAGAAAAAAAAAGAAAAAAAAAAGAAAAGAAATCAAACTAGCAAACTCTAATCAGTAGCAGAAGTATTTCCAGTAGAGAAGGGGAAGCACTAATGCAATGTAATATGTTACTTGTAATCACTATGAACATTTATGTTCACCAACATTCAAGAAAGAAAAATTTGAAGAAAGAAGCACAGAAAAATGCTGCATCACAATACAACAGGAAAAGAGAGGTCACCATGCAGGAATAAGGGACTTTTGTTGGGTTTCATTAGTCAAACAAAAAACAGACATAGAGGAGATAGGATTGCTGTCTATAAATGCATTGACATGGTAACATAAAAGGAGGAGAAAGTTGTTTAGCTGAAGGAACAACGTTCTCACACACACACACACAAAAGCCCATGTGGAGCCCTCATGAACATGGACTTTGTTGTGAACAAAATCCTAGGTTTTTTTTAAATATGAAGCTTGATAATTGAAAGGAAGGCATTATGTAGGTGGCCAGAAATATGAAAGTACTGGATATATAGGATATATATAGAGGAAGTCCCTACCAGCTTATCCCCATATTTTCTAGCTTTCTAAAATGAGTAAATTCTGTACTTCAAATCTGCACCAGATCATTGGACCTGGGCAAAAAAGGTTATTAAGAGCTCAGTTTAGCTGAGCTTGGTTTAAGCCACAGTACACGTACACCTGAATAAAACTTGCTTGTATTTTTCTGGGGAAGCCATGCAATGATATTTCTTTGTGCAGGGTTGAAGTTGGAAGAATTACTCCATTAGAAACCACAGTTTCTAGCTGCACATCCCCTCGTGTGCAGATGGAGTGCAGAGCACTGTTTCCTAGCAACTACTAAGGACCACTGGCTTTATAAATCAATCTCTGCCAGGATATCACAGAAACCACGATAAATGGGAAACATTTAGTAGTCAGAAGGCTTTCTACTTCCTCCACTTTCTGGTCTGCACAGAAGTCTTTTCAAGAAGTAGATAATATCAGCATTTCTTCATAAGTGGACTAAATTCAAATCCTTGTTCAGGTGACTTGTTTTTCAGTTTCCATGGTGTATATGTCCTCTTGTCCATGAATGGTCCTTCTTTAAGATGTTAGTTAACAGGCTTTCTCAAAGGCGAAATTATATAAAACTTCATTTGGGAAAAGAAAAAAAAAAGAACATGAAATGTAGATAAAGAAGGAGTGAATAGCACTGGAAAAAAAATCCAAAGGACCCGGTGAAAAGGGGGAGTGATAACAGTCAGTCAAAGGCTGCAGATACTGCTCTTCTCTTCTATGCAGTAAATTAGCTTTCAGTGTCACACTGGTCTACAAAATTCAAGTAATATCTGATTGACTGCAACATCCAGTTTATTTTTTTTTCACTATTAAGAATTTCTACTAATTTCTCTATTTATCCTCCTAATTCTGCAAGCTTCCAGAATCTTCTGATGCGGCTAACAGTCTGCACTGGGATCTTTTATGTTGTTAGTACACTGGAAAATCCCGTTTTCCTTTTGTGTAAAACACAGGAGGGATGGTCTCTCTCTGTCCAGCAACTTTCATCAGGGTTTTGTTTCAGAAATACAGCAGAGGTTTTGTTACTCTGGTAAGATCAGGGTTACAAAATGAAAGCACTAAGAAGGTCCCAGTAATATAAAAGGGAAGAAAAAAAAATTAATATTTTAGTCTATAATTGGATTCTTATATGTTTCATCAGCCTGATGGGGCAATCTCACTTCTAATTTGGGAACAGTATTGATTATTTAGTTTGTAGCATAGAGTGGTGTCATTGTGGAATCATAGCATCAGTCTGAGAATGCTCTGTGTGTCATTTTTTTTTCACAAACACTAACAGAACAGGAGCAGTAGGTGACTCAAAGGTGAGTTTCAGAAAGGGAATACTCAGGATACTAAACTTTGTGACTGATGATATCATTTGAGAAATCTGATGCTTAGACTGTGAGCTCTTTAAAGTGAGAAATTGCTTATATATCACGGAAAAGAAGCCATGCACATTTGCAGTGCCACATAAATAGTGTGCAGTCATTCTGCCTCTGAGTTGCAAGTAAATTTAGGAAGGGCTAACATTCTGCTTTTCAACTTTTTTAATCTGTTTTTAGAAACAATTTAGAAGTTTCTTTTCACTTAACTAATTCTGCTTTGTTATAATTAATAAAGTATGGTAATCTCACAAGTTATTTCCTCTTTTACTTGTACTGTTTATAACTTCAGCTGAATCACTCTATTCAGAGATGGGTTTGTGTTACACTGGCATCTCAGATTATTCTTTGCCTTTTTTATTGTTGAGGGTTTTTGTAAGCAGATGTGTTTATGTACCCATTGTTCGATCAACAAGTATGCAATTACAAATCTTTGGTCTTCTGGTGTGTTTAGCAAATCTTTTCAGTGCATGATTTACCACCTGTGGCTTTTCTTCATCTCTGAAAAATGCTATTATCTTAAATGGCCTATTTCTAATTGCAGTGGGCTTAATTGCTTGGATACACAAGGGTCTGTGTTGGCTACTGTTGTTTTCTGGACATGTTCAGGAAAAATGTGTGTCTGTGTACAGATGTCTCTGGAAGGGGCAAGAATTTTACTGCATGTTTCCCCTTAATAGCAATGGATGTCAGCAGGTTTACGATAACATTCCTGGAATTATTGCCCTCCTGAGAAGAATTTCCATTCCAGACCATCTCTACTGGAGATCTCTACGAAGATGCTGCCCAGCCATATCTCTTGGGCTTGGTTCTCTATTTGAAATGCGTAGTGTCACTGGAAAACTCTACTTTGAGCCAAGAGTGATGCTGCAGGTTTCAGGAAAGTGTTTGACAGTGGCTTGTGTGGCAGTATTTATTTTAAGAAGGGAAACGGGAAAATCATTCAAAAGAGAGAAGTTTTGTAAACAGAAAGCACCTGGAAGCATGCACAATTGAACACTCTGGCTATATATTCTAATTTTTTTTCCAGAAATGTATGGTGTCATGATTATTTGTAGAGTCATGTTGCTCATTTGCAAACATTTGGAGAACTGTCAAATGTTTCTGTGAATATTTATGAGTCCTCAGTTATTCACTGTTTTTAGCACAGGTGGTCATTTGCCCAAAAATTCCTCTAGGAAATGGTGAACTGTTTACTGTTTACCATTCATCTTTCTATTGCTTGAAAGGTTTGTCATCCAGTTAGGGAATAAAATAAGTAGGCTGTGAGTCAGGACACAGAATAACCCTTGCAGTGGACAGCTGAAATGAATAGCTCCAAACAAGCCATGTGCATAATATTATTTATTTAAGCAACTAAGCAAATATTTATCAACTGTAAGGCCTCCAGGGCACACATTATTTTTTTCCCTGTTTATTCATCATCTACTACAATAGAATTGCTAACTTTGTAAAGGTCTTTAGGCATTAATATAATAAAAATACACAATAACAGAATAACAAATGCTCTTTCAGAAATCTGTATTGGATAGTAGACAATGCAGAAATAAAGCTAGATTAGAAACAAATTTCCTGCAAGTAGGTTTACTTCAAAATAAAAATATTGCCAAATCCTTCTTGCTTTACTCACAGGAGTCCTCAACTGAAGAAAAGCTTCTAAGGCAGATTATAAGATTTCACTCCATAGACTGTTTTAACAAACCAGAATGGAGTCTACAGAACTGTGAGCTGTGTGAAATGAGCTCCAGGAAGTATTTTTAATGATCATGAAAAAGAGAAAATATTTCATAACACAGAACCTTTGAAATGTATTTTGGTGTAATTCTAAGTTTTTATTTTCATCCAGCCATTAACCTTGACTATAAAGAGAAGCAGAAAACTATTTAAAAATACTTTTTTCTGGATGAATCTCCTAATGCAGGAGAATCTGATGCATGATTTGGGCTTGCATTGTAACTACTAACACACCCTATGGTGACAACCAGAGAGTAGGTATGCATATATGTTACATCCTGTGGTTTCAAATGTTAATACTTAGCAATATTTAATGAATTAGTTACCTCCTATAGTTTATGAGATGTCACGGGTCTATTGGATTTATTCACATCTTTGCAGCAAGGTAAAAAACTAATTTTATTTTACATTTTTCTAATAAATTTCCAAGCGCTTGTTACCCCAGGTTGATTTAAAATTGTGTGCAAATTTTGTAATTGGAGATGGCAAGAGTGATCAATCAGGCTTTTATGAACCTTCCGAAGAGCCAGGTCCCCCAGACAAAGGCACTTATATATAATCACTTAAAAGATTATTAACTTCAACCTTTGCCTTGGTAATACCCAACTCTTTCAAAGGAACCTATGGTATGCAAGCCTTGTCCTAACTCCATTCTAAGGAGCTGCTGTTCAGAGGTCTTTATTTCTTTTTTTTCAGATATTTGACTGGAAGACAGATAGGGTCTTTGATAAGAAACATTAAGGTCAAGATCTTGAGGCCTTTGGGTCTTACAGATGTCTGGCTTTCAGGTTTTCCTCATTCCATTCAGTTGTGAGGTGAAATCCTAAGGGATTTCATTAAGTCGGTTTTTGTAAATGAGCTGGGTTTGCGATCTAATCACTGCTGCCCCAACAAAGACAGTGTTAGCTGCGCAAGGTCCTTTTCTGGTATGTACCTGAGACCAGCACTGAATAAAAGCCCTCGTGAAATGCTGCTTCTGTGCTTTTGGTTTTTTTTGGGTTTTTTTCCCCCCTGTGAGTCCAGTTTCCAAAACAAGAGTTAATTCAATTGTCTAATCAGAGACATCTATTTGAGGTGCCCTGGGGTACCGCAGGCATCTGCTCAGGATGGTGTCTATGACAGTGTGCCTCCTGGAGACCCACACCTCGGGAGAGCAGGGATAACCCAGGGCATCTCAGGCGCCACCAGACATTATGTACAGGTAACTGAGTCATTGTCAGCACAAGGAAGGGAGTTAGAGACGTTCTCTTGGGTTGGGTTCCTGTTATGTGGCCCCCTGAAGTCCCTGGGTGTCTGAAGCAGACAGAATCACTCTCCAGCCTCACAAGCTCTCCTGGCTAGATCTCCAGGGACTTCAAAGGGAATTTCCTTGCCCAGCACACAAACAAAGTCTCCTTGTGCCTTTCCCCAGAACCTGCTCTTTGCTCATTTGACTACCTGTAGGATACTTTTCTGAGACTGTAAAATCATTAAGGCTGGAAAGCCTTTGACCGAATACCACCATGCCCACTAAACCATACTGCCAAGTGCCGCATCTACTTATTTGTTTGACACTTCCAGAGGTCGTGACTCCACCACTTCCCTGGGCAACCTGTTCCAATTCTTAACCACTCTTTCAGTGAAGAAATTTTTCCTTATATCCCACCTGAGCCTCCCTTTGGTGCAATTTGAGGCCATTTGCTCTTGTCCTATTGCTTGTTACCAGGGAGAAGAGACCAACCCCCCCCTTGGCACAACATCCTGTCAGGTAGCACAGTGATACAACTGTCCATGTACTCCCCCTCCCAACTGTCCCCCTTCCCACTCTCCCTCTACCTCTCCACTCACGCTGGATTATGATCTTAGAAATGCTTGTTAGGCCTCAGCTTTGATGAACAGCATCTGGACTAAGCTCCTCTTGAACTTATGAGAAAATCTATCTGCTCCCAGAAACTTATATTGTGTAATGAGCTCCTGTTTTTCAATGAACAGCCTTGGAAACTTATTTTTCTTGCCTGATTAACAACCCAAGTGGAACAACATTTTTGTTATTAAACTTTCAAAGAAAGTTACTGACTTAGATTGTGGCCAGGATGGAAAATTACCATGACTAAAGCCAACTTGCTTGTGCTTCTATAAACAGCAGTCCCAAGTGAGACTTTGTGAACTCTCCTGGACCACAGTGGGCTGTGACCAGCAATCTCCCTCTCAGTGAGACACCTCTTAGAGCCAGCAAACTCGTTTGCTATTGTGAAGGACCACTGCTGAATGCCAGCAACAGAGCCTGGGCTGGTATCCACACTCCTAAAGGTCCAACCCTTTGCCCATGGAGACGATGNCCCTTCGCCCATGGAGAAGATGCAAAGGCATCTGATGTGAACACTTCACTGAACTCGAAGGGAATTATTCACAGGTATATACCTTATACATGCTCCTTTAGGTCTGTGTGCCTGTGAGTGTAAATATGCTGTAGCAAATGTACTAGGAATGTTGCCCTCTTAGATTCTTAAGTACATTAGATTTGTAAGTTTGTTAGGCCTGTAAGTGTGTTACTGTTGTGCCTTATAGTAAATTGTATAGAATCTTTTGTTAAATTATTTAAATTAGGCTGTTGGTTCAATATTAAGTTCCATTAAACCCAGTCAAGTCTAGGACTAAATTGGATAAGGGGGTCCACTCTGAATCTCGTGACTCAACAGGCGGGTCTTCCTTATTCCTTTCTATCTTTACTCTTTTCTATCCTTACCTTTTTTCATGTAGATAATTTTCAGATTTTAGTCCAATTTTTCTCTGTGTGCTTCAACCATCTGGTAAGTAGAAAAGTGAACCTTGCCAATGAACTTTGTGGCGCTTTCACTTTTATACTAACCTGCTTTTGCTGATACTTTGCTGGTGATTCTTTGAGCAACCTAAAACACTCATTCGTGACTCATTGTGTAGAGGTCTCCTCTGAGCCTCTTTTTCTCCATGCTAAATAACCAGGATGCCATTGGCCCTCTTGGCCACCTGGGCATGCTTTTGGTCATGTCCAACTGGCTGTAAACCCACATCCTTTTCTGCCAAGCAGCTTTCCAAACACTCTTCTCCGAGTCTGTAGTGTTGCACAGAGTTGTTGTGACCCAAGAACACAAACCAGCACTTTGCCTTGTTGAACCTCATACCGTTGGCCTCAGCCCATCAATTCAGCCTGTGTAGATTCCTCTGTGGCATTTTCCTACTCCTGCAGATCAACACTACCACCCAACTTGGTGTCACCTCTGAATCTGCTGATCCCCTCGTCCAGATCATCAACAAAGACATTAAACAGAACCGAGCCCAGCATTGAGGCCTGAGGCACACCACTAGTGAGCAGCTGCCAGCTGGATGTAATTCCATTCACCAGCACTCTCTGGGCCTGGCCAGCCAGCCCATTTTTTCCCAGCAAAGGTTGACCTTCCTAAGCCATGGGCTGCTTGCTTCTCCAAGAGAGAATGCTATGAGGGGCAGTGCCAAAGACTCTAAAGAAGTCCATATAGACAAGATCCACAGCCTTTCCCTGATACACTAGGCAGGTCACCTGGAGATCAAGTTAAGACAAGCAGAAGATACTTAGAAAGGGCACAGTTTTACTTCAAAAGCATCGTATTTCTGCATTCAGTTTAGATGTGCACATCATCCCATCAACATCTATTAGTTGCAAATATCTTGTAAGGCAATTTGTCCTCCTTCATGGCTGCAGTTCTTCAACGTCCAATTCAGTGTATCAGCCGTGTGAGAAAGTCTTATGAGCATCAACACCAGCAGTAACCTTACCATTACTTAAGCTGCCTAACTCTGTTCTCCTCTGTGTTCCAGGTGCCAGGAGGTGATGTCTGTCTTGGGTGGAGGACAGTTGGGAAGGCTGAAATATGCATATGGAATGTGCAGGTTCTTCATAGCACAGGGCGGTTGTTTGCTGAGAAAAAAGATATTGTCTAAGGGTGGGACAGCACATTGATGGCATCCTTAGCAATGCTGATCTAACTGTTCTGTCTGTTGTCTGGATGTGCATGTCAGTTGTTCAAGATACTGCAACACTTCAGGATAGCTGCTGCTTCCGTGCAGTCTGGGGAAAATGTCACCTTTCTCACTAACTTCCTCACACTTAACATACAGAGCCATCACGAGTTGGAGCTTCTAAATTCTACTTTGGTTTCGTGCAGCCAGACTGAGAGTAGGACCCGATAACCCACGCTTCTTAACAGCTTCAGAGACTACTGCATACCATATCATGATTTTGCATACAAGTGGTAAAATTCAAATCTATCACTTTTTTAAGGGCAGGGGTGAAAAAGCAAAGCAAGGATAAGTTTGGAACACACTTCAAATCACTTTAAGGCTGCACAAAGGCAGGGATCAAAAGAGAAAAGATGTAGGGCTTTTCTCACATCTCCAGAGTGATCTCAGTCCCACTGAAACTGATGGAAATCTGACTGGCTCCTTGTCTCATTGAACCTGAGCATACTGAGGAGCAATTAAAACTCAATTTTTTTACATAAGATGATCCTGCCCTGAAGCCAGCAAACAAACCAAACAGAGGCTAGTAAATCCTCTCCCAGATAACAATGGCTCTCTGCTTATCAGCCCTTCAGAATTTCTGTTTATCAGCACCAGGTTGCTGCTGGACTCCTTTGATTCTGCTGGTTAGTGTCTAATCAGAAACTGCCTTTGTCCAGCTGTAATTATGCATGAAACCCAAACAAGTAGACCATAATGGATAGAATTTCTTCCATTGTTTTAAAAAGGGTTGTATAATTTTGCAGAAGAACAAGAGAAAACACAATCACTCTTTGTGTCAAACATAAGAAATACAACCAGGTTTGGTCATAAAAATAGATCTCTTTCCATCTTTTTTTTACTGTTTTTTTCATGTTGCTGCAGTTTTTGTTTTTAACAATCTTCTGGTGAGGCAGATAAGCTCCTAATTATATTAATGTTGTTATCAAAATTTGTGAGGTAAGTGAAGCTTACAATTTAGTTATTTATAATCCTAAGCAAGGTACGCAGAGTGTGTCTTTTATGTTCCATAAACAGCACTAAAAGACATTATACTCCTGAGGAAGAAACTTTCTGCTTACTACATCTACTGCCATAAAACTCTTGATCAAATAAGCAAATTATTTTTCTTTGACTGAGATCACTTTTAAATAATAAAGAATTCAAATAACAAATTTATATAAACATGAACTCTACTGATGTCCTCTTATGTTGATACAAGGGCCTGTACTTTTCAGAGAGGTCAGAAATGCATTAGGTCTAAAAAATACTGCTAACTCTTAAAATGTGATCATATTACATTCTCAAGCTCCCCAGTCTGATGCAGGATTAGAACAATCAAATTCAAATCTCCTTTGTACATGCCTTTTAATCCTCTCACATCAGGCATTTGCTAATGTAACTTCACTGGTTTTACAGACACACAGCAGTATTGCCATATTAAAAAAGGGAGCATTCTTAACTGATAGCTCTACTGGGCACCTCCTGAGGGATGAAACAAACTCCAAAGAGCTTTGAAAATCTTTTCTTTAAACTTCAGTTATAGGGACAGAACATACTAACCTTGTGACACAAGCCTCACAGTCTACAAGAAAGGACTTTGGTTTGAATATTTCAGTTATGCATGGCCAGGCATGTGAACAGGTCAGAACTACTTTAGCACAGTCACAGAATCATCATAGAACCATTAAGGTTGGAAAAGACCTCCAAGATGATCAAGCCCAACCTTTGACCAAACACCACCATGCCAATTAAACCACAGCACTGAGTGCCACATCCAGTTGTTTCTTGAACACTTCCAAGGATGGTGACTCCACCATTTCCTGGGCAGTGTGTTCCAATGCTTGATAACCCTTTCAGTGAAGATTTTCTTCCTGATGTCCAACTTGAACCTCCTCTATCACAACTTGAGGCCATTTCCTCTTGTTGTGTCTCTACTTACCTGGGAGAAGGGGCTGACCCTCACCTTGATGCAACCTCCTTTCAGGCAGCTCTAGAGAGAGATAAGGTCTCTCCTGAGCCTCCTCTTCTCTGGGCTAAGCAACCACAGCTCTCCCAGCTGCTTCTCATATGACTTACTCTCTAGACACTTCATCAGTTTCTCTGCCCTCCTCTGCACATGCTCCAGCACCTCAGTTTCTCTTGAAGTGAGGGGTCCAGAACTGGATATAGGATTCAATGTGCAGCCTCACCAGTGCCAGGCATAGAGGGACAATCGCTTCCCTAGTCCTGCTGGTCACACCATTTTTGACAGACCTGACAGGCCAGGAGATCAGTGGCCTCCTTGGCCACCTGGACACACTGCTGGCTCACGTCCAGTGGCTGTCAACCAGCATCCCAGGTCCTTTTCCACTGGTCATGTGGAGCTTAGTCAGATACAACTGTTATTTGTAAAGGATATACAGTGCCTCCCAGATTGCAGGAAACAAAACCTGATGGCAATTGCTAAAGTCATAAATTGGATGTTATCAATGTTTGACATTTTCTCTGGGATCATGGAAAAGTTCAGGAGTATTTGTTGAGATCCTAGTGCAACTGCAGTTATAATCACTGACATTGCCTCTAGACATTGATTAGCTGCAGAATCATCTTTATTTTTTGTGCTTTTGTTGTATGATGAAACTACAAAATCCAGTCAAACTTTGTGCTAGTACTTCCCACACATGCTGGTATATTTGTTTGTTGACCAAGTTGCTTAATATGCACACGGGCACACTAAATCTTTGTTTGTCAACAAGAAGTAGATTAAAAAGTCAGATTTTATAGGCTTAATTCTCTGGATAGAAGGATGTTATTGGCTGATTTTATTTATGTCTATAATTCATACAAGAGATGTCTTAGACATTAGGTATTCTTTATATGCAGGAGTCCAACCTATGTCAACTGGAGTAGATGTAAAATATGGTACCCACTATTTGTGGTCACTAAAGGACCACTTTTTATAAATCTGCTGATGTAAGCTTCTCTTTGGCTTTATGAGTGGCCTGCCTTAACACTGCCTTTCATGATCACAGTTTTCTAAATTAGTTCCAAACATCCTCCTTAAAAAGACTCTGGAAATATTTTGCAAATATAGTAATATATTAATCACATCTATATTTTAGTAACAGTAAAAAGATTCCTGTACATGTACCTGTCTGGGACCTGTCAGATGGGAGGGACTTCAATAACAAAAGGCAGTATTTTCATTACTGGTAATGTTTTTTTAGGGGGGTGGTATTACTATTTCAGAAAGTTCTGACTTTTGACATGCAATATGACCACCTTCTGTTGGTATGTTATATTAAATAAAAACACTTTCAAGTCTATAATGCATTCTCCTTTTAATAAGATCCACATCAAAATAGAAAATGAACACTTTAAGAAATGAGAGGAGGTACTAGTGCAGATGAAATTGTTCTCATAATTCTTATGGGATTTTTTTCTGTGTCTCAGTGAGGTGAATATAAAGATGAAATTATCTTTTATAATCAGCATTACTTAGAATCTTGAGGTCTATGCTGTATTTATTCCACTGTACCGCCAATATATGATGATTTAGACATTTGTTTTGGCTTTTAATCTTTACTCATATATATACACCTCCAAAATAAAAACCAGTGGTGTATGCACATTCATAAATCTGTCCAACCTTCCACTCTTCTGAGATATTTCAGTAAAGGCTTGATGCTTGTAATCAGAACTAGGTTTGGAGGCTGCCTTCAATTCATTTAACACCCTTCCCCCATCTATCCACGTTCCATTCTCCCTCTTTGGTTCATTTTTAAGCCTGAAGGTTTCAAGGAGAGGAAAACTCTTTTGAAGGTGCTTGAGGAAGAAGTCTAGCAGCAGTAGAAGATGCATCCTTAGACTAAACATTGATTATTTTCTTTTGTACCAAAAGCACACTGGTTTGTTATATTTAATGTGCTTGTGTAGTAGTGAACTTTGCATATTTTCTACTCCTCGGAGCTTCCTATCTCTAAATCCTGTGTGACACTTACTCCTTTTTTTCAGCAACTGCTACCTCACAGTGCCTTCTTAGCTCTGCTCTGAGAAGGCTTTGCTGGGCTAGTCAAGTCTGGTGAGAAGAAGTATTGGGACAACCCAACAGCTGCCTGCAACTACTTAAAGCTAGTTTCAAAGATGATGGATTCAAACATTCCTCATGAAATACTTGATGATACAATATGGGGCAGTGCCCACAAATCACAGCTCATAAGGTTTGTTCTGGACATTAGGAAAAACATTGGGAGAACATCACAGCACTGAACACACTACCCAGAGAGACTGTGAAATTTCTACAACTTGCCCCTTAATGCTGTGAGAGCAGCCAGAAGTACAGACCAGTACCTTAGCATAGCACTCAGGACTGCAGTCAGAAGGAGACCACCAATGCCTCCCAGTCCAACTGGAAACACATTGCCATGATGGGACAGTGTGGTTAATGGTAGAAACGGTAGTTGTGGACTTATGGTGATGGTTCAGATAGGGTGGAATTTTGAAAGCTATTGAATAATTCAGAGACGTGCCTGTCTGGGAAGAATGGTGTGACTGGATAGTTCACCCTGATAAGGTCTAAAATCCAGTCAGAGAAAGCATACTATGCAAGCCATCATGAAAACTATCGTGCAAGTTCAACTGCTGGTGTCAGGATGATGTCTTGGTGTTAAATTATGCTAAAACCATCCTGGTTCATCAGACTTGGAATACAGATCCTGCATTTGAAATAGGATTTGACAGATAAGCTAGTCTGCCAGCCTCTAGATCTGTGACTACCAGTCAATCATTTTATACTATAAAAGTCCAGTCCCCTTTCATACAGTCAGGTTCTTCTGACATAAACCTTTTTGGGGTGCATGTGTGGAGATTCCTCCCTTGGCTGGGGACACCCTCCAAGGATACTCCTGAGGTTGAGTGAAAGAGATCTCTCCGCAAGCATTAGTGTGGGTGAGTTACATCAAATCTCTACTTAATAACTATTTCTTTTTTGCTAGCTTATTGTAATTGCTTTCATACTTGCTTTAATATACTGCACTATCCTATCATATACTACACTACTAGTAGTTTTAGTTTTTATATTGTGTAGTAAACAATTCTGATTAAGATCTTTTGCCTGATCATTTGTAATAATAAATGATTCATTTTATACAAATATTCCCATTTTGCCAATCATTAAAACCTGTGGGACAAAAGTGGTTCAATCACACCTCTGTAATTCCTTAAATTCAAACGGTTGACATAATCCAAGGCTAAGACTGGATTCAGCTGCACCTGGACTCCTCTCTGAGAAGGAGTTCAGAAAGCAGAGGAGTCCTTTCTGCACCTTGTGACTCAATGGCAAGGCTTCTTTAATAAAGTTTGTCTAAGCCTTCCACTCCCACCCGTGACAGATGGGACCATTTGCACAGACTTATTTTTTCACAGAACTCTTTCTTTCAGTCTCACTTCCCTGTATTTAAAAAGTATTGAAACCAAAATAGGCATAAAAAATATTTGTATTCTACACAAAGAAAGACAACATTTAACACAGTATAGCAATTGATCTGGTAGGGCAAATGCTCAGTTAAGTCAGTGCTACATGGTGTGCTCAGTAAAGGCAGTTTATGGTTTGAAACATGAAACTGACCTCTGTGTAATCTATTTGTCCAGCTCCATTGGTCAATCATTTCTATTTAACCCAGAGAAAATGTCCCAATTGAAAGAAATTATTTCAGTTTAGTTACTCTGGATTTGAACAGTGTATCTGAGATCAGAACCTGGCCCAGAGGGTATAGGAATAAATGGGATTGGGAAGATATATAATTTTGAAAAGGAAAAGGTAATTTGATATACTGGGCAGCAGGAGAACTATTACTGTGATTAAAGACATTTTTCCTTCTAAGTTTGTGTTTGCTGGATATATTATTTATTGCTGGGATATGATAGATTATTAGATTTTTCAAATCATTTTGGTATTTGATTATGAACCCAAGTTTCCCTTCTGAGACTTTCCTGGATATAGTGCTTTTTGTTTGGCACAGAAATTTCATTGGTTTGTGTTCTTTAAAAAAATAAACATGTTGTTATTATTACCAATATCGAAAAATGAAAGTTATATTGCATTGGGAAATGTTTCTTTCTTTTAAAATGATGTGTTCTTACTCTCTGAAAGGTAAAGATAAAAAATAAGTCCAGATGCTATTTTTTCTACTTCAGGAAATTTTGAAGCTCTGATTAAATAAATTAAGAAGTATTAAGAGCTATCTTCCCTTTGCTTTTCAAACTTGTAATTTCCTTTCCTCCTCGTTATTTTTTCAGGTTGCTTATTCCATATCTGGTATTTTTCTTTGTATTTGATCCTATGGCAAATAGTCTGCTGTAATGGAATGATTTGAAATGACAGTTTAAGAATATCATTAGATATTATTTGCCATCACACAATAAGCCTTTTAAGTTCTTGCCAGATGGAGCAAACAAATCATTAGAAATTATCCAACAAACACCACTGTCAGGGCACCATAGATTTGTCTCTTTCATTTGCCTTTGGGTAAAAAAAAAAACGCTGAACATTTTCTTTAAATCCTGCTTTGACAGAACTGGACAAAAACAGGTTGATGAACAGTTTTTCTCAGAGACCAGTTCCATTTCCACTGAAACAGTCTGTGACAACCTATCCTTTTCTAGTGTTTCTTTTTTGTGGGCAAATTTTGAAATGGTGAGGTTTGACTTTACCATTTCTTTTTGTGAGAATTTTAAGTTCACATATTTTACTTTGCAGCTGAAGTGGCCTAAGAGCGTCAATCCAGTCACTTATTGCTCATTAGACATCAGCACCTGGTTAAGCCATAGGAACTTGATTGCATGTAGTGACCTCAGAACCTTTGGCTGTGGTTTTGCTGGACATGGACTAAAAGTGGTCTCTTCACAGCTCTCAGCACTGACTGTCCAAGAGCATTCAGGACTTGAAATACTGTCTTTTCAAAGAGGGGAGAAGGGTGGGTCCTGTATGCTTCAGGAAGGGGCCTGACCATTTGCATTATTTTCTGTCATACTGCTGCTTGGTGTTGGAGACAAACTCTCCCCCTATTCGAGACAAGCTTTACCAATCTGTGTTCATCAGGTTTAGGTGAAATTGCCAAAAGGCAATTGGGAACTTGCTACTTGATCCTTATGTGGGAGGCTACATGGCAGTCAACACCATGTCTTTGCTGAAAGTTAAAGTTTTCTGCCATCAATAAATATGAATGTTCCCTAGCATGAGCCTGCATTCCAAGAAGGATCTGGATACTTTATATTTACTTCCACATAAGAGAAAAAATGCTAGACCCCACTGTTTGAAGGAAAGTGGTTAAAGCTGGTACTGAATTAGTTGTATTAGCCCTCAGCTTCCTGCCTGTATCAAGGGAGGCAGGAGAATGATGCTGGCAAGCTGTCCTAAGCAGTGAGCCAGTGGCAGACTGAGACTGTGGGGATAGTTGTGAACAAGTAGGCCTAAAGAAATGCCACATGTTGGACTCTGAAGAGCCTCTGTGACACTCCTGTCATTAGACACAATGGACTGAGCTGCTTATGTGGGTAGGCACGACAGAGCCTAAGTCCCTGAATCCCTCACAAGGCCAGGGGGCCACTAGATGTACTGTTTTCTTCCCAAAGTCAGACTATGCAATCTGTTCCATGTTCTCTGTGTGTGTATTTGGAGAGCAATTAGAGTGAGCATGATAAAGGAAAGCAATTAGACTGGGCTAAGGTGCTACTTGCATGCAATGTTCAAGAGTTATGCTATCTCTTTATCTATTTCTAACCACACACAAGTTCATGCAATATTTAAAGAAGAACTCCTAACCTTTGACACAACAATAATTTAATTTTTCAAACATATTTATAATGAAAGTTTCAACTGCCAGTAAATCTATTCCAAGAGGCAGAAGATAAAGGAGAGATAAAGGCATTGGAGAAACATTACAAGGTTGATAAAGGAAAGAGCTGCAGTCAAATTTATGTGTTTACACACTAAAAAATAGCAGGAGTGGCATTTGTTCCCAATGCTTCTCAAGTCATCATCTGATCTTTGTCATCTCTAAAAAGAAGTCTGTGTTGCTTCTCTCAAGGCACATCTGCAGTACGTCATTTCACTGCAGAATATGAAATCACACCAGCACACAGAGCAAAAGGAGAAAAAGAAAACTTGGGAAGAAAACATGGGAGTGGTGAATTGAGAGAACAGCAGCTTCAGTCTCTTCCTGGCTCTCTGATCAACTGTTGTCTGCTCATCCAACCTCCCAAACAGGCCTAACCTCAACTTAGTTATGGTACTTAACCATTTTTTGCTTTATTTTTCCCTTTATAGCTCCCACAGGTCTACCTTGTCTGGTGCTTCAGGTGCTAATCTAGTTGTTTTTTATGACAGTGTGTCAAGGTGCTGGGGAAGAAGATGGGGGGCGAGCAAGGTAGGGCCATGCTTATACCTGCATCTGCATCTGTACATATATGTATCTGTATCTGTTTATACCTATTTCTATATGTATATACATATCTATGTCTATGCTTATATCTTTATCTATATCATCTATACCAATATCTGAATCTATATGTACATCTAGATGAGATTAACTGTGTTTGTAAGCAAAATAACAAAAAGAAATTTGCCAGCCAATGTAGAGAATAAATGATGAAAGCAGGACCTGCTTTTGATCACCTGAGAGGCAGGACATTTTTCATTCACCTCTGTCAGTACCTGGCAGCAGTCCTGCAATCACTACAGCTTCCCTAACCCAGGACTCAGCTCCCTTCTGAGTGTGGCACTAGAATGGAACTAATTAGTTCCCTTTCATGGCACACAGATTAATTGCTTTTCCTTCTTCCACTCTTGCCTCCACTAGTTATGATCCCCTGCATCACTCTTACATTCTTATTCTGCTGATCCCACCGATATAGCCACAAATTCATTTAATTCCATCTTTCTGGCTGTCAAGCAAGTAAGATGGGGTGAGTTGAGTGACCCACTACCATGAAGACAGAATAATATGTGATAAAAAGATTTCTGGTAATAGATTGTCTGTCTATAATTACAACACATTGCCTGATACATCCACCTTAGTTTTGGATGACTGTGCTAAGACTACTTTTGGCAGTGCGTTGCTGTTTTACTTGTCCTTTCTCTCAGGTGTTGATTAACTTGCTGAGTTACCACTCCCTGTCACTATTCAAGGACTGATGGTTTCTTACTGTTTAACTAAGAATTACCTATTCATTTAGATCCATGTATCTGAGGCCCACCATCACAGATATTTATTATGCCAGACAATATAATATGACAAACTGTTTGTCAGAAATAGCCTTGATCACTTCTGTGAGACGGATTGGGGGGGGGGGGGGNCCAGTTGGTGGGGGGGGGGGGGGGGGGGGGGGGGGGGCTAGAAAGACCATAGCAATGGAGTCCATACCAGAAAACCTTGGAGAAAACGTGGCAGTTGTGGCTACATGGTTACAGACTCTACAGAACACTCAGTGAAGTAAATTTTGAAAATTTCTTTCTTCTTAAAGAGAATGATGTGATGTGACTTTTCCAGAACTGTATTCTTTAAGAATGAGGTGCCAGCGGTGTGCATGTGAGGATCATGGGCTTGAGTTTATCTTTGCATTTGGAGTGACACCTGTCAGGTGCTACAACTATTTGCTTAAGTGGGGAAATGTACGGAACTGAATTTTTTAATTGCCTTAAAACATTGCTACTGTAGAAAGTTGTGCAAAGAAGCCTCCTTCCAGGAGATTGAAGATAAAGGCTGAAGGAAGGAGTCTATAGCCCACAAACTATTCACTTAGTTGGGATCAGGGGAAGCCTTTGGATGTGTGAATGCTTATCTCCCATGAGCCAGGCCATGTCAAAGGGGGCCCTCTGTGCACACACCTGCCACTGCCACAGAGAAAGCTTCACTATTAGCAGGGGTCCCTGCCAAAGCACACCCACCCATGCACCCCACCCCCAGTCTAAATGACTGTGCAAAACCCAGTACCTCCAGTCTCTGACCCATTCCTGCAAAAGCAGCATGACTGTGCAAAAACATCATCCCCACACACATGGGGAAGCTACCAGAAGGGTTTCTGAGGGTATATAGAGCCATCAGAGTTTATGTTTCATGGGCTTCTTCCATCACCATTCCCCAGTGGACCAACACACCAGCGACAACCAAGTTCATTGGAGACCTCNNNCTTCCCCCCTTCCTTCATTCCTTCCCTTGCTTTGCTTGCTTTCTTTTCTTGCTTCCTTTTCCCTTACACATTTTCTGCGTTTATATATTTATGATTTTACGNAAACCCAGTACCTCCAGTCTCTGACCCATTCCTGCAAAAGCAGCATGACTGTGCAAAAACATCATCCCCACACACATGGGGAAGCTACCAGAAGGGTTTCTGAGGGTATATAGAGCCATCAGAGTTTATGTTTCATGGGCTTCTTCCATCACCATTCCCCAGTGGACCAACACACCAGCGNTTGCCATATTACTACAGATAATAACCAAAACTGCTACATGCCTGTTTTCCTTCTCAACCAAATTGTTCTAAAGTAACCTCTAAATATATATGTGTAAACACTGACCACCTGGTATTGATTTACTTGAATTCAGCCCAAGGGGTTTATTAGCAGAAAAACAAAAATTATTTCTGCCTTGTGGGGTGGGTTGTAAGAGGAGCAAACCTCCTTGCTGTAGAAGTGGAGAGCACCTCAGGCTGATGTATTAGCCAAAGGCAGGCACAGATTTATTGAACCTACACAAAGAATTAGCAATGAGAGGAATGGGCTTTCAGAGTGTTGGAAAGTGTGACCAGGAGACTGGATAATCCACCCCGTTGCAAACAAGTTTATTTTTAGGAAAGAGAAATGCAGTTCTACTCCAGACTCCCTTTGCAGAAGCAAATAGTCATCTGTTGTTACCAGCAGGGTTAACAAAGCCAGGATACTGTCACTGCAAATGCTTTGTTCATGTGTGTTGCACCACCACACAGAAACAGAAATGTCTGTGACACAGTGTCTGACTCTGAGTCAGTTTTTTTTATTTCTGGCAAGGCAGCCTTTGCATTTGCCCTTGTCAGCAGCTGCAGAGTGGATGTTTGTTGGCAGCATCAGCCTGGATGACATGCATTCCCCACTTCATGAGCTCTTCTCCTGACCCTCCAGAGCTGGATCAGTCTGAGTATAAAAGCATTTCCAGAGGGTAGAAGGAGCAGGGACAGGCATTCAGTTCACTGTTAGAGTTCAAGTGTTATGTGTTCCTCCTCTAAATTGTGATCATGTTTTGGGTTAAGCTTTGGAGAATGACACCAATTCTGGAGCTGCATTCACTCTCACTCCCATCTCCACATGTCATGGAGGTCCGGGGCACAGTGGCTCTTCAAGTTTAATTAATCACTATTGTTCCAAGCTTTTTTAGTAAATTAAATGATTGTTCTGGAAATTTGGAGCATGACTGAGGCATTGCAGACAGAAAACCAACACTGGGAAAAAAACCCAACAATGAATTCTCCATTTCCTCCCACCTCTGGAGCCTGTGCAGTATCTAAATGTCAGGAGTCAAAGATGGAACACCAACAGCTTTTTCTGAAGCAAGTGTAGAATAGTATGTAGCACATGTTCCAATAGCTTCTGCTGTACAGGAGAGCATTACTGTTTATCCCATTATGTTCAGAGTCAAAACCAGCCAGCATATGATCTATCAATACTTCAAGTTCTAAAAGTGTCAGCAGATCAGATGACCAGTCTCAGCAGGGAAACTTAGAGCTAAAACAGTTCAAGTTGAGGCAACTTTTGTTCCATACTCATCCTTTTCAATCTCGGGATGATTGGTGTCCCTTTTGCAAACTGTTCATGCCATTTAGAGATGGCAGCACTCCTCCCTTCTTATAGTCACTCAATGGTTATGTGAGTGAGACTTCCTCATCTGCCTCAAAGACAGATGGGTAGATGTGGTACAGCTTGAGCTAACAATCCTGACTGTTCTTAGGCAGATATAGAAACATTCTGCACTTGTACCACATGCATGCACGTGAGGGGGCAGTGGCTTCTTTCTGTTAGGCAGGGAGGAGATCTGGTATTTGAGCTTTTTTTCACCACCTCAGCTAGATCTCTGAAAGAATGTGCTTGTCAGTTGTGTCAGTCTTAATTTCATAATTATAAAAACAAAGCTTTCTTAATTCAACTTCACCTACCATTGCACAAGGACAAGAGTTTCAGCTCTTCTCAAAGAACAGAGAGGTCAAAAGAAACTTCTAGCAGAGTAAGACTGCAGTTTTGTCCAGACCAGTGATGGGAGAATTTGTTCTACTGGCACAACAATCCCATTAGTGCCTTATTTCAGCCTATATGGAAAAAACATACTCTGCATAGGCAAGACCTTGGTTACAGACCTGCCACAGCACATTTTTGTAGAGTATTCCACTACTCATGTCCACAGAAACAAGAGTTTTCCTTTCCTGTGATTAGCCTTTTCTCCTTACTAAAAGAAGATTCACATAGGAAAGTTATTTATTATTTCTATTTCCCATGAAAGCAGTGCACAGAAACTCTGCCAGCAGTATTGGTGCAGTATCAGTGATTTTCTGTTGAACAGTATTGACTAACTTGTGATCTGTTCTGCACTTGGTGTTCTACAACAACATAGGATTTGCAAATTTTGTTTGCCCAAAAGTGCATTTCATACCCATGATAATCTACAGTGTTTCAAAATGGTGGTATCATCAATACAATAACTAGACAGGCAATACAATATATGCTTTGCAGTAATCTATAGGTTCCTAGATAGCCAAAGAAATTGAAAAACTTATTGAGACAAAAGTTAGAGGATTAGTCCCTGAGAGTGCACTCACTCTTTAAAAAAAAAAAAAAGCCCAATATTTTTTAATTAAAATGTGTACATTTTAAGGAGTCCTGTATGACTTTTGTATTCAAGTAAGTAGCATGGGTTTTACTGTATTGAAGCAGTGCCAGTGTCAAAGCAACCTCTGCTTGCTTTTGAGCTGCAGACACTGGGTTTAACCTTTCCTACCTGTATGAGAACTGTGCAGGAGTTCTGTACAGGAACTGGTTCCAAAACAGAAAGTTCTTCAGTGAAAGGCCAAGTAATGGTTGAATAGTTCAGGTGTATGTGATGTGCAGGACTGAGTGCTTCCGACTAGGCTCTGAAAACTACATAGCTCGTATGTCTTATACCATTTATATGACATAGGTAATTTAATATCTGATTTTTAGAAGGAAAACCACTTACATAAAAAGTGACTTAACTGTGCAATTTTTTCCCCATGAAAATAATTCATTCCTCTATATACTTCCAGTTACGCAGGTGAGCACTGCAGAAAAAAATGTAGCTGTTCAGGGAAATACTGCAAACTCTTTTGCAAATACCTTTTCTAGCCTCTATTGTATCTCCACAGTCCCATGTCTGTTTCCTATTGTCCATATCCTTCTACATGAAAGCATCTCTTTAGAAAAAATACATTTGTGCAAATATATGTTGCATAAATCAGTCCTGAGTTTTAAATTTTCTAGAGCTTGACACCAATCAATGCAAGGAGGGAGGCAGGGATGGAGGAAGAGAGAAGTAAAAGAAGGGAAGGAATGGTGGAAGGAATCTTCTGGTAAGCCAGAGCTCCTCTGAAATCTCATTCTGTGCTTCAGACAAATGCTTCCTTCACTCTTCTGCCTGGGCTGGATCAAAGCAGCTGTTTTTGTGTAAAAAGCACAGCCTGATAATACTTTTATATCTAAAATCATCTAAATAGGAGAGGAAAACCACCCTCCCCTTTTTGCCTATCCCTGAATCTAGTAACAGCAAAACACTTTGGCACAATATTACATCCTGACCCACGCTGGTCTGTGAAGTGATATGTTGCTTCATGAATCATTTGACTTAGGTACATATTAACCAACTTTATTCTATATATAAGAGAAGAATGATAACAAAGACTGTATTATGCAAACACTGCACTATACTTGATCACTTTTAAACCCCAGTAAAACAAACTGTGTTTTTCCTGTATGTAGAATAACTCTCTCAGAAGACTCTGTTTTATTCATTGTATTTGGCAGTCACAGCCACATAGTAAATGATTGCATTATATGCAGCATCCTAATGTGCAAAATGTAAATGCTGAGGAGGATAATAAATAGGGCAATTGGAGAACAAAATTACATTTCCTGCTCACAGCTCTGATCAGCCCTAGTTAACATGCTTGTAAGTAAAGAGCTAGTTATGAGAAGGTGGTGGTGATTAAATGAGTGAAGAAATACATTGGTTTTAACTAGCAGAAGACTGGTAAATAGATGTGTGCATTAGAGCTCCCAGTGGATAGGACACACAGGTGAGCACCATCTAGGGTACTGAATAACTGTAGTTCCTTGAAAGGTCTTTTCTGTTGTCAGAGCTGTTTCTGCTTACCACTCAATATATTTCTTCCCATGCACTTCCTATAGAATTCAAATCATCTGCTTGACTTCCATAGAGATTTGTTGTAAGAGTCTTCATTTAATCACACTTCTTGAGATACTTGCCTTCTGAGCTAGCATGGATAATCAAGAAATGTCAATGCTGTTCAGGGAGAAAAAAACTAAACAGACTCCGTATTATTTTGGTATTGTTATCTCCAAAATTACTCTTCCACTTGTGAATAAGAAATTTCTACTGATTTCTATCTGCAGTGTATTTTTATGTGTGTGTGTGTTTGAGTTTATTGGGGATTTTTTAATGTTAATGCTCAGTACATGATCCTTTCAAGTTCTCCCACATTTCTGAATTCTACCTCTTCATATTTTTTGTCTAGGAACCAGAAAATCAGGCATAAGATGGAGCTTTGAAAGGGGATGAGAGGCATTGTTCATAAGCCAGCTCCATGTCCTTATCAACTGCTACTGTACTGCTACAGCAACAAATTTCGCATTTTCTCAGATGTGGCAGATTTTGCACAAATAGAAGCTGCCTTTGGGGGTGAGGGAAAGGAATTGAAAAAAACCTGAAGAGTAGATATTGCTGTTTTTCATCATAGCTCCAGCAACCAGAACTAGTTGTGGCCCTGCAATGAGTGCGATGGAAGTTTTTTACTGCATAGCAGCCTCCTGCACAAATTTAATCCTCTCAAATAGCAAAGGACTACATTGGAGGTCCAACAAAATACGAGTTATAGACGTGTAACACTGGGACAGCAGACCTTGATATGCACCACTCATCTGGAAGAGTTTTGTACATAACCACTCTCTATAACCCTGCACTGTCTAAACTGTGTTTTGATGACATAGCATTTCTTGAGAGCTCCACTATGTGGATAGAGCTAGAAAACTACATCTGAATGAACTAATAGTATTGGTTAAAATGGGTTTGTTAAACTGCATTGATCATCATTATAGACATTATCATTCAGCATTAAACCAGCCCTAATTCAATTCAGTTTGATTCATTTTGGCAGTGAAGTAAAGAGAATTGACTTGCATCAGTTAAGTGCTGGGACACAGCTGAATTCAGGCACTGAGCCTGTGCAGACCACTTAGACATTACCTGCATACATCTAAATATCTCTCCAGGCTGAATATTCCTTAGATCATCTTGGGCCATTTCTCTGTTTGAAATGTCCTCTGGGATTTTACATGAGAATGTCTTTGATGCTTGCCTTTTTATATCAGGAAAGATTAACTGTTGAACTGTTATGGCTATGTTCTTTCTCTTACAGACCGTTTTAGCCTCATTGTCTTGTCAAATATGCACCATAAAACATTTTTTTAAACTATTGTAAGGAGATTACAGTATTCCTATAGATGTTTATACTTAAATGAATAAAACCCAAATGTTATTCTGATAGAATTCAAGAAACAGACATCATGAAGGATCACAAAGCCTTCAAATATGTTAACTCTGTTAAGCCATTTTGGACTAGTGGGATAGTTTTATCCCTTTACAAACTCTCATTACTGTGAGAGAGCTCATCCCATGGTGGAGGATGTTATGCCAGAACATTCAGATCACCCTTCATGGAATCACCATTTGTTCCAGCTCTTATTTTTCTCATCCATTTTTCTTAGACCCCTACATCATATGGATCACATCTGGGTGGTAGTGCTACTCTTCTCTCTCATGTTCCTGGAAATGAAAGTTACTTTAGCTAGAGGAAATAACCCCAGGTAATCAAACACAATCCACTTTCAGTCCCTTCCTTTCCCCAGCAATGGAGTGCAGAAACATACAGGTAACAGCATCCCTTCCACTGAAAGAGATTCTGGGGTATAAAGGGGGAAAAAACACAGGTAGAGAAAGGCCAAGAGAAGTGGAGTGCAATGGATTAGGCTACAGGAAATAACAGTGTGGAGCATGAAGTTTGATATTGCAGTGGTATTGATGTTTATTAGTTTGGGTGTTGTTTGGACACTAGAGATTTAGAACTGCTGCTACTATGGAAATGATATATAACTGGATGAATTAAAACATCTAATTTTTCTTTCCAAAATATCTAAGCAAAATAAATCCAACTCAAATTAGCATGAAGAGATGGTATTTTCAACTGAAGCTAATAGTTCTATAGCAAGTTGCTTTTGCTGGTAAATTGGTAGCTGCTAATATTAAAATTTGTATGGTCTTCAATACTTTTATGTTTTGTAACAATAATTGTACTGCAGATGACAGAAAATGCCAAGATATTAACCACTTGTTCCTTCTCCATCTGCTTTGTGAAAATTACATTAGTCACATAAGTTATATTAATATTTCTGCAGAATTCCTTCATCTTACTCAAATCCAGAAGCTGTGCTCTTTTTGTTACTGAGATGTGACAGCTGCCCCCTACATGGTGCCTTTGGATTACTGTTTCCTGGAGACACATACATTCTCTCCATTGGGTGTGGAGTGCTACCATCAGCTTGTTCACATTAATAGAATCTGCATTCACACTTCAACAGATAATGTTCTGCATTATCATCATTTCTTGGCTAACCAAATAGGAAATGTGAGATAATTTAGTGACTGCAAAAACAGTTGCACATTTCATATATTTGTGTAGAATAACACATGACACTTAAACATCATGGGCTTGTTCCTGCCTCCAGAAAAATCAGTGGAATGTTCCTGGTGATTTTCAATGTAAATTGACTCAAATTCCCGACTTTTGTCTCATCTATCCTTTCTCTCTGTGCCAGATTGAGAATTGGGAACTCACTTCACTATAATTATGCTACATCTTCTGTGTGGAAACAAACTTTCAAACCTCCTATCCCTGCAACAGCTCCCGTGAGACTGGATCCAGTCAGAGAACATCCCAAAAAAACACTTTTCAGGCTCTGCTCTTAAACCTGTTCATGAGACTTTCTACCACTAAATGGATAACAAAACTGCAAGGTATACTATCCTTGTATTTATGTGTTTTTGTAAGCATGATATTTTCCCATTTATCAAGTAACTTTCTAGTGGGTGTGTAAGTTTTCTCTTTTACAATTTCTTATACTAAAGTGGGGGAACAAATAATCCTGGAAACCATTTCCAAATGTTTGAAGGACTAGAAAGTGATTTGGAATCACCTTCAGGTGACCTTCAGGTCTGATCAACCTGATAGATTTCTCTGATGAGATGACTGGCTTGGTTGTTTATCTTGACTTTAGGCATGCTTTCAGCACCATCTGCCAAAACATCTTCAATAGACTAAGTGACTAACAGATAGTATAAAGTGGACAGTGAGCTGGGTTGAAAACTGGCTGAACTGCTATGCCATGCTCAAAGAGCTGTGATCAGCTGCACATGTCCAGCTGGAGGCCAGTCACCAGACCTAAAACCCAAATGGTGGGTATTAGGGCATTGTATGTAATAGAAAGGTTAGAATGTATGGAGCTCACAGTTGGCAATGGCACAGTTGAGAGACCCTGGGTAAGAATCAAGGGGCAAACAAATAATGCAGATGTCCTTGTGAGAGTCTACTACAGACCTCCCAGACAGGACAACGACGTAGACAAATTATTTTTTGAGGAACTAAAGGACACTTCCAAGTCAACAGCCCTTGTCCTTATGGGGCACTTCAGCTTGCCAGAAATTAGCTGGGATCATCACACAGCTGGTTCAATCTGATCCAGAAAATTCTTAATAAACCAGTATGACAACTTTATGGAACAGATCCTAAGGGAGTCAAATCCGAAAGATGCATTATTCTGTGATTAAGTGAATCTGTCAATGTATTTCATATGAAAAAAATTTCCTGTAATATACACTTGTTGTGCTATTCATGTCTGGTAATCCTAAATTGCCAATGACAATCATATTAGAAGACAATCTTTTCCCCCCAGACAAAAATATAACTATCATTACCTAGTTAGACATGATGAATTATTTTAAAGAAAACAATGACTAAATGAACATACAAATCATGGTACCAAATAAATACCTAATTTACATAATGATCAATACCATAAAACTTCTTTTTTTTTGGTATTGCATGAGTCTCTGATAGACTATAGAATGTTGTGCAGAAATGTGAGCTGAATATAAGGTATGCATGTGATAGACTGGCTATAAAAGACAGTGGCATATTTACCAATGGAAAAATATTGTCCCAGTTTAATTGTGTACCTCTAGATATCTGACTATTGTTAGGATTCTCAACTTTGAACTTGGACAACCTCAGATGTTGTTGATAAGTCTTTCAGATTCTCACTGTAAACTGAACTTTTTTAATCCATTCAGTCCAGGAAGTCCCTCTTACTCATTTACACTTTGGCATCCTTTTGTCTCCACACAGAGACCTTCTTTCTAATATGTGCTCAAGCCATCTTGGCTACAGTCATCCTTTTCTGCCTCTCCTGAAATATCTTGTGTCAGCTTGTAGGCAGAACTGTTTTCTAGTTCAGCATCTCTTGCTTGACTTAATGAAAGTTACTGTCCCTGATCAGGGAGCTTGGAAACCTGATCAGAACAACTTGCTCCACTGAGCCAAGTTACTGCACTGTTAAGGTTTAAATGATTATTTGTGGGGGAGTCCCAAAGATGAGCCGGAGAGAAGCTGTTATGTTGGAGTTGACTAAGCGGGTACCCAGGAATGAAGTAAAGTTGAATAAAACCTGTCAGTAAAGATTCCTTCTCACTACACTACTTGAATTAAATTACATTGTCAATTTATTTGTCTGCTCGTTGCTCTTCTGATCCAATTAAAGCTTGTGTCATGAATTAAAAAGAAAGGATCATCTTATTGAATTGTGGGAGACATTTTTTTTTAACCTGAGTTATTAATAAAATATTTTATTATTAAATCTGGAAGAAATTTTATAAACTAATTCACTATCACCAGGGATGCTGTAGTTCATCAGTTACAACAGTAAGTGAAAATAGCTCATTTTTTCTTGAGTTTGATTCTCTCTTGAATTGCTCTTTTTGACCAAATCAATCTGATTCAGAAATCAAGCTAAAAGTTCCATTGTTCTGAATGGATCTGGATCAGGCCAATGGAACTACTTAAGACAGCTTGCAGTTGCAGGATTAGGCCCGTTCTGTTTTGCATCCATTAGTGCACTGCTGTTTCTTCACCAAATGGTGTAGTACATCCTAACACCTGTATTTTCTGTGTAATTTATTTTTATTCCCAAGAAACTGAGAAAAAAAAATCAGACATTTATTTTTCCCCAAACTAAATTTCCAGAAATAAATAGCTCTGTGCAAATCCTTTTAGTTGTGGTTTTAACAATATCTTTTGCCTTCCTCCAAACTATTTTTCCCTTTCTCTCAATTTGGTTTTAAAGCACAACACAGTTAATTTTTAAAATAAGTGTATATGAGCTTAAGGTTATTCAGGGAAAATTTTAAATTAAAAAAGGAACTTTAAGGCATATCCCAAATAAAATTAATCTAAGGGGGAAAACATTAATAATCCTTTATGAACAATGTAGTCCTTTTGTTTCCAAGCTGAATCACAGGGCTACCTAGTTGAAAGGTGGCTCATCTGTTAAATAGCTATTGGAGCTAGATGATATATGATGATTAATTGTATTATGCAAAGTCTGTCTCAGGCGTACTGACCTCATAAAGCCAAAGATGACACAAGTGCATTATTAGCTCCCATCATAGTGGTAAAATAAGCCAACTTGTGATCTAATTACCACATTTTATATATATGTGATTATAATGAGTGTTCTGACAGTAGGTAAAGACAGAATTTAAGTATTCATGATTTTATCTGTAGTATTTCATTTGGTTTAATTTGAAAATGTAATGCTTGATTTGCCAGCAAATCTAGAAAGTATGGTTCCAGACTCAGACAATTTTTGCAGTATTGCATGCTGAGGCTGCCCCTGGGAAGGTATTTATTTCTCTTCTTCTTGTCGATAATGAATGACCTACATAACAGAAACCTTATTAGAGTCTATGTTTAATGATTGCCCTAGTGATATGAGTGGCCTGATAACAAATTGAAATGTCAGACACTCCATGACCCTCTAATAATATTGAAATCTGCCAACGCCTATTAAAATGCCTTCAAACTGTATCATCCTGTGGTAATAGATCAGTTACTTACCCTAACTAATACAGTTATCATGTGGGACACTGTAGTATGATCATTTTAATCAAAAGAGTCAAAAAAGGAGTGGAACAGTGAGTAAAATGAGATATTGTCATAATAAGTCATGATGAATCCACTCTGTTAAGGTGGAAATCTTCCTGGGAAGTAAGAAGGCTGTGATTTGTATTCATTCTGGAGTGTTATACAGTAAAAAGAAAGAAGTAACTTTCAAATTTGAATGAACAGGAATTTCTCCCCCTCTCTCACCCTGCTGTCTCTGTTTTAATGGAATATCTTATTGCATAAGCTACTTTCATAGGTCCAAGTGCAATCCAATTGTTGCCATAGAAAAACACCCAAGAAACAGAAATAATTTTTCATCATTATTTCCAACAACTCCACTGCACTTTTACATGACATTAATGTTTTCCCGTTTCCAAATATATACACTAAGGAGTATCAATAAAAAAAAGGTAATATTTGTCTTCATAATTATAATCAGGAAAGCAAAAGTAACAGCAATTGTAGCAACTGAAAAACCAGTATCACAGTGATCAAAATTTTGAGCAGGACTCTGGACCAGACAACTCTTTTAGAGATCCCTTCCAGTCTGTATTAGTGTTAGGATTCTGAACCTATCGCATACGATATACGACTGCTCAAAAATCTTCAGTACCTGGCTTTAAACACATGATCAGACCCAAGGCATGTTGTCCATATAGGTATTTTGTGATGAAGTGTCAGCTATGATATTTACATGGCATCATTAATTGCACCTGGATTGGAGCTTTTTGCATAGATTTACCTGCAAGATTAGAATGATAAAGAGCACTCTTGGTAATCTCAGACTGTCTCAAAGCACTTGATTCTCCTGAAGCTAGTGGGAACCAGTCTTTCTGCTGTTGAGGATGTTAAACTGTGCTTTCCTGTAGGATTCTCTGCCCCATTGCTTATTATGGAAACGAAGATGGGATTAGATAGGGAGTCTGACAAGTTATAGTTCCCAGGTCCTTCACTTTTTAAGGGAAGGTCATGGAAATTGTGACCTTCTGAGCCAGGGTGTAGCTCTGAACTTGCACCTAGTATTTTTACATATGAAAATCCCAAGGTCATTTTTCAAACCTTATGACTTTTCAGCTGAAACACATCTAGAACTGACTGTATAGGTATTTTTTTTAAATGCCAAGAAAAATCTAAAGGTTGTACTTCATAGGATACCCAAGGGCATGCTTACTTGCCAAGTGGACTCCTCCTGGGACCTTGTGTCTTTCTCCTCTGCACTTTCAAATACCATATCAGCTGATGTGAGACAAAGCAAATACTTAAAGTTCTTTTAGGGTAGTCCTGAGCAGAGCAAGGGAGATATATAGGAGGTCTGTGCTGAGCCTGGGTTCAGGTTTGCACACAGCTGAGCATGGGAACACTCTGGGCTTCATCACTGTAGGATCTGAGGTTAAAGTTTCTACACCATAATGCCCTAGATGAATAATAAGGATGGTAGTGATTATGTACAATGATATGTGTATGAGTATGTACCACTTGTATGGAGAGGAACATCAGCCTGCTTCTATGTCTTCTTCCCTGCACTGCTGCAACCTGCTCTAGCAGTGCCTTCTCCTATGTGCTTTCTATCCTGCCAGAGTGCCTCATCATGTACCTCAATGCTAAAGTTTTGGGTGACCCTCTAAATGAACTACTGAATCACAAATTCCAGTTGCCTTTTCTCTATAAAACATTTAAGATTATATCACAGTATAAAATCAGTGGGATCTCTAAAGCTCATTGTTATAACTGACTTTAATTCAAGGCAATTACCAGAAGGATGAAAGTTACAACCTGGCTTCAGAAGGATTCTTTGCAGGAGCAGGAAACTGTGAGAAGATTTTGGCAGGAGTTTTGTATGAGATGTAGTTAAATTCAGCTCTACTCTGAAAAAAAAAAAAAAGACTTTATAAAAATAGCTCCATGTTCCTTGTTTTTTTATCAGGCAGGATAGCTTGCAAATAAAAAGATGGATATTGTATCTGCCATTCCTGCAAACTCACTTTGGGCTTTTACTGTCAACCTTAACTTCCCTCCATTTCACCTATCATCAGCAGTAATAAAGACTTGCAGGCTAAATTAGTCCCCATGAGAAGACTGTGTAACACACTGGCTTATAATTGTGCTCACACTGACGTCCCTTCAGCCCCCTTCATGTCAGTGGCTTTTCACAGGTAAAGCTGACTGAGCTTAGTGAATATTACAATGAGGATATACAAAAGGTATCAGGCCCTGTAGCTTATAGCTCTTTGCTGCCTTGCTCTGTAAAGAGAGCAGTAGGGAAAAAGAAGTAAGCTCTAGAAATTAGTTATATTTTCATTGCCATGTATTTTATTCAAATTTGATGAATGGTGCAGAAATTCTTTCAGTTCGTTAACAAGCCTGAACTGCTTCTGACTATCTGAAAAATACATAAAATGTAGATTTTTTGTTTCTCCCAGGGTCAGCTTTTGACTGTGAACTGCAGTAAAATGTGCATGAGGACAGGGAGAGTCAGTGCCATCTCATTGCTACACTGATCTCCTAGAGACACCCGTACTTTAGCTCAGTTTCACCCACTGCCAGGGGCTCCAGTGAGTTGCCTTGGAGCTGAAGACAAAGAGACCACTTACCAGGCATAAAGTTGAGCACATGCATAACAGAATCAACCTCAAGAGTCACATATTTATTCCACTGAGTGCAGAAGTGCTAATGGCTTGGATTTTTCAAATTAAAATTTCAAATGTACTATCTAAATATATTTCAGACAAAAGATAAATTTTTCCAGCTGAGATTTGCTTGGGGACATTTTTCCATAACATGGGATATGTTTCCATGCACTTCTGAGTCCTGAAATAGTTAGGCAAAGCACAAATAGTGTCAGACAAATCAAGAACACATTCACTCATGGATACAATTTTTTTCCACACTATTTGCTCAGCTTCTACTGAAACTCTTAATCTGAGCAAACTTGAAAGCGCAGGAAAAAGTATCTTGCTATTTTGTTGACATGTACCTGATTAGCTTCGTTAGAAACTAAAGGATGTTCATAAACATTCTTGTCTATTTTAGTATTTCGCATTCTGTATTAACACATTATTGAACTGAACATATATTTAGCATCTTCTAGATTTTTTCATACAGTTCTTTATATAGCTTAAATGATAATTCTCAATATCCTCCCATTTTGGTCATTTCCTTTCAACCCTGGTGGCCATCTTCACTCTTGCTGTATCCATCTTCACTCTTGCTGTATCTATTGTGAGATGGTATATGTAACCTTTGGGCGTGTAGAATATTAATCCCTCTTTGATCATACTCCCCAGTGTATCCTTTCCCACAGCTTTCTGATTTTCCTTCAGAATGAACTCTGAAGTAATTCAACATCTTTATTTTTATTATTGTGATCAGTTCACTTTAGTTTTAATTAACAACAAGGTCTCTATTAGGGTTCTTTTGAATTTGTTGGTTTGGGGTTTTTTTTAAAGATTGCTCCAGCTGCTTGGATGCTGCTTCTTTATAAGTTTCTTCTTTTACTACTCTTGTTTTTATTTTCCTGGATCTCCATTTGCTTTATAGAAGTAAATATCAGAATACACAGCTGTAACACAGATTTTCTAAATTTAGCACAGAAATCAAAGAAGCAAAGGGTTTTTTCTGTCATCACTTTCCTGTCAGTTCAGGACTGCTTCTCCTGAGGGATTTTGCTACCCTTACTCAAAAAGCATCCCACAGGTAAGATCTTCCACTTTTTTAGGTACTATGACTATTTTAGTAAATAATAATTTTTTTTGCTCTTACATCAAGATGACAACAGGACTACCTCTGATTCCTTTTGCAGGATGTAATTGCTCTTTTTTCAAGCATTTGTAGAACTGTCCTTTACTGTATCATACACAGCTAGCCCATGGAAGTATTTTTTTGTCACTCTGTGCCAACCTTCAATCATTGTTCTTCTCTGAGCTCACTCCACTTTGCTTGCCTTCAGATCCTGTATCTCACAATTTACACACCAGAAGCTAGCTGTAGAAATTTTCCCTCACAAATAAGTCTGAGTTAGAGAGGTGTCACATATATTCATCTTGAAGCTAAACTGCTATCCTGAATAAAACCTTATGGCTTTAGTCTCTCCGACTGTGAACCTGTGCCTCTGTGTTTGCAGCCCACAATTGTGTTACCCTTTGTTCCCATGCAGTTGGGACTGCTCCTCTGTAATTTGTTGCCCACTGTCACCTTGAGGTTTTGGCCTTCTATTGGATTTGTGGCTTCCTCCAGCCCAACTTAGTCTTCCCTTGTGGCATACATTAACTTGCATTTTTACAAGATGAATATCATTTTGCTATTCTCAGCTTGTGTTTTTCTGAGCTGCTTTATATTACCTTTCTTGATCTTGTATAATATCTCCCAATTTAGCATCATCTGCAAATTTAATGAATGCGGTTTTATTCTTCTGTCTTCATGACTGCTAATAAAGGTGGTAAGTAAGTATTGGTTCTACTGTAGGTCTCTGTGGCTCTGCCCTTCCCCCTACACATCCATGCCCCATTGCCCCACCCTCAAGCTCTCTGCATTGCACTGCCTGGCACTCTCTCAGCAGTTTCAGTTCCAGCCTTTGTGTACTTCTACATAAATCTAGTCTGCATGTTAACTTGCTATATAACTGATTCACCAAACTCCACATCGGGGATACAGACTGTATCTCAAACACCCAGAATTTTAGGAAATAGCACAGAACGTAGTGATGAGTTAAATCTCATAGGTCTGTTACGCAGTTCAGATGTAATGTTTGTTTTAGATCAGAGTAGTGCACCTCTTGTCTTGAAACCAGTTACAGTTTAACAGATTTGTCTTCTCATCAGTTTTGTCAAGCATGTGAATTTTCCCCCTTATGTACAGAGGAGAGTTTTTAATGTGGATTCAGTTAGACCACACTGAGGGTACTACAGATCGTCTGTACAATTATTCTTCCAGAACAGGCATATTGATACTGCTCCACAGCAAGAGGTAAAAAAATGGTAGAAATTCCTTGTTTGTGTGTGACTTTGCTTACATTTACAAGTTTCATTAGCATGACTGAAAAGTTACCTCCCTGAGTGGCATAGAGTCCAAGCATACATGGAACTTCACTGGCAGAATAAATTGCTTTTACAGATATTGTCTTCAGAGAGTTCATAGAGATTATGGCTAAAGAAGGAAGGAGGGAACCTTGGTTGGTTTTTTGGGATTTTTTGTTGAAGCTGTGTCTTTCCAAGAAGTCTTTATGCAAGGTTAATAGATACATAGCAACTTTTTATCTCAACTAATGCATACCCACATATTTAGGACAATAATATAGAGAAGGAAAAGATAGAATGAGTAATAAATATAAAGTACTGATCAGCAGTGAGAGCTACTTCTGCTCCAGTTACCGGTAGTAGGATCAGACAACTTTATAGCTGTGGAAACCACAAAAGAAAGAAGAAAGTGGGATGGAAGCCAGAAAAAAAGGCCTGGTTATCTAGTAGATGGATCACTAGTTTACATCTTCAGCACAATGCATCCAGTTTTCTATGAAGTCCCAGACTGTTTGCATGCCCTCAAATTACATAATCTCCCTACAAAAGGGACAATATCATAATATCATAAAATCATAGAATCATGAAATCATAGAACGATTTGGATTGGAGTGGACTTTAACCATCATTTAGTTCCAACCTCTCTATCATAATCACAGTGTTCATAATCACAGAATAATCTGAGGCCTGCAGATAGGAGCATGGACAGGCAGTAATTTCAACTTGAAGCTGTCTGCTAGCTCTTGCAAAATAAACAGCTCAAGTATTTAGTAACTAATGTCCTCCCTCTCACAGTAAGTGAAGTTTTAACAAAGGCAATTTACTTAGAGATTACATTCAAATCATGCACAGATACATTTCTAGGTATTATCTCCAAAATATTCAGTCTCATAGTCGCCTTCCAACTGTGGTGCAGACTGCTACATCAACCAAACACTCATGACTAGTAGAAAGTATAACAGGCCTGCAGAGTCTCATGCTTGTGTAGCTCGTCAGCTTTCCTGTCTGTTATTCTGTTGTGAAAAATAGGTTAAATCCCAGCAGTATATTTCAGTCTCTCACATTTTTGTTCCCAGTTATTTTTCTTTTTTTTGCATTCTTCCTTCTATTTTTTCAATTTTATTTTTTTTTATTTTTTCTTGACATATTTATAAGCGTTATTTTGTTTTCCTCTGTACTTGCAGCTGGCATTTACCCTTACTTTTTCTTTTCTCTGCTGTGGTTGAACATTCTTGCTTCATTGCCTCCTTCCTTCTTCATTTTCAGTTGACAGCATCATTGTAAAGGTGAACTAAAAAGAAAATTGGAAATTCTGTTTACTTCACCACTATGCACTGAACACCCCACCTATTCAGTCTCACAGAGAAACTGATAAAGAGAGCATGCTACACCAACAGGCATGTCTTTTCTCTGCAGATTGCAACATATCTTGCGGGGACAATTAGTGTTTAGCACTGCTGTTGTGTTGCTGTGCAAAGGTGGCCTTGAGCAGATTGATACAGCACAAGATTCACTGTATCACATATGCATTTCAAACCTTATTTCTTATTTATCCCTACTTATTACCCTTTTGATTCCTGAGGTAAATCATGATCCTTTCCCATCAAATGGGTAATGCTTTTTCTGACTTAACTTAACGTACATGGTGCAGTGAAAATGACTCCTGGAGGCTACACTTCAGAGTGGGTTGCAAATATCTGTCATAGAGTTATGCCCTGTTTCCAGGGGGTCTATGTATGGGAGGCAGCAAATCTAAGTGTGTGTCTTATGAAACTCAGGTTTAAATTATCATGAAAATATCTGCTGCTTTAAAGTCCTGCTTCAGTTTTGGGAGTATTTCTGGAGGATGAGGCCAAAAAGGGGGTAAATAACAGAAGGAATTACTTCATTTTTGCCTGATCTGTAATATCAGTTTCTGAGAAGTGAGAGTTATTTTTAGTGAGTTGCATCATTGGTTCTTGGCAGCCATAGCAACTAAGAACCTCTTCTACCCAGCCAAAACAGGGAAGGGAGAGAAGCCAAACTTCATTGTTACCCTGGCCTCCCTTTGCTGGTTTCTGTTCCCCCACTGCAACAGTTTCAGGTTTAGTACAATCGTTTGTGGAGCCCAACACATTTCCCCCTATGTATTCCCAGCTCCACTGTAATCTTGGGAATGAACTTCAGCAGTGAGGCTTCCCCATCTTGTATTTTGTTGTGTTTGCTGTGTTCCTGTATCTATTTACTCTTTATGATGATTGCTTTCTCAGTCTTGGATTAGCATTTCAATGAGACATACACAGGACCATGGGGTGAGACCATGGCCAGTCCTATGGGAAGTGTCAAGAACAGACTTCTACTTATTCATCCAGAAACCATGACTCCTCAGTGATAATATTTCTAGGTCTAAAAACAAAGGCTTTTGACATAAAGTGTTTTCTTTTACAAAGCAGAAAACCAGATGCATGGGAATGGGATGAGTTTTGGTATTTCCTAGCAGAAGAGGAAAGAATGAAGAAATTATTCTGTGTTTTTGTTCCCACTTCTGAGTGTGTAAGCCTGACACTGACTTTGTCTGTCAACACTTCCTCACAAGCCACCAAACAGCTTATCCAAACAAGACAAGGTATTATCCTTTGGTTACTATTTACTTGGCAGAATTGTAACTAACAGACTAGAAGTGAGATTCCTTGTCATATTACCAGCCTCTTAAATCACCCTTTCCCCAAATTGTAATAATTACTGGATCACTATACTGACTGCTATTTGTTAATTTATAAACCTCTCATACATCATCTGTTATCTATGAATTATTTGTTGCTGTATGAAAATGAGACTATTCTCTTTCCAAAAAGGTTTCTTAAGAAGGACAGCTAGAAAATGAATTGGACAGAGACATGGGAGGTCAGTGAGATCATTGGGAAATAGGTAGAGGTTGGGAACAGACTGCACCTGTAAACTTTGGGTTACTGCTGTATCTTTAGAAAGAAGTAAAACCTCAAAGCTGGACATAATAAAGTTGTGGATTTCCTGGCCAACACAGCAATTACTTGAGCTTCTGAGGAATCATGAAAAGGGCCAGTGGAGACATTTGCATTGTTTGTGTACAATATCAGCTGTATTTCAAAAGATCCAATACACTGGTTCATTCATGCTTTTGTTAATTTCCTGGAATGTGCATTCATGCAGAGCTTTGAGGGGCAAATGGTGCCAATTGATAGGATATTCATTATTTATGTAAAAGACTTCATGCATTCTCACATTTTTGTGTGAAATTATCCACTATAAGATGCTGAAGTGACTGAGATTACTCAAATGACTCCTCAGCATAGTCCTCTACACAGTACTGTTGGGTTGTGTTTGGCTGCATTCCCACCCTCAGAAACACAGGAGACATCTAGTGTTAAAAAATTTTGTGATGGACCCTCAATAGAAAACCTGCCCACCAGAAGATGCATTGTTCTTGACATTGCTAAATAATGGTTAAATATAAAAGGAGCGTTGCTATATGTCTCTAGAAACAGATGACTGTTACAAAGAATTACCTCCTCTAAATGTATTGGGTAAAATGCTCATTTATAAGGCCAGATTATAATTTAATAAGGGTGAGGAAATGAAAATATGATAAGATTTTATATACTTTGCCTTGATGCTACACGCCTGCTCCTGGTTCTGCTTTCTGGACAATACCGGACCCCATTCCTCTAGCCTACAATACAAGTAGAGAGGCCAAGATTTTGTCTGTAGCTTTTTTGATACCTTTGTTGAGTCAAGGAAAGGGATGATTGCTCAAAAGAGTTTTATTTTCAGTAGAGATTTAGAGATGGGAATTCTGGAGTGTCATAAAACAGATACCATTTCCTTTCTGGCCAGCCTGATAGGATCAAAGTCAGGAAATACTGTGTCTCCTGAGGGAAAGTGTTCTCTGCTTTCCAGAGGTGTAAGAGGTTCTTTATGTCTTATCTTTCTTATCTGTCTTTCCTATCTCTAGCTATATTCATATGAACATGATACAGACCTGGGACTAGTCTCATGAAATATACATTTTTGAGTCAACTTATTTCTCCAGAGTTATATGATTTAACCTTGTTGGGGAGATATCTGTAAAATAAATTCCAGTATTTTAATAGATATAGAGGGACAGAGTCTAAATATTACACTTACTCTGTTTACAGGCACAAAAATAATGTTGCCTGGAGTAAACTATATCTCTTTGGCCCACAGAAGCTCATCTGAGAGTAACTGTATATACCCAGCTATATGAAAAGAGAACAACAGCTTGATGCAAGAGATGGGATTAGAGGCTATGACTGAAGTATTTCAGGTCTCCCTGATCAAGGCAAGCTATAGAGCAGTTATCAGAAAAGAAAGAAGGCAGATGACAGAAGCCATGACTGACTATCAGTATCACAGATATAATAATACAGGCAGGGGAGACCTTTTGCCTTATGCCTTGTGAACAAATTCCAAGCAATATTGTGTTATGTACTTGTAGCAATGTTTCTATTTCAGTGTGAATAGAAAGCTTCTCATATAGAGGCATTACAAAGGATCAAAATTTAAAGTTAAAACAGACCAGGCTTTTCAGAATGTTGAATATCATTAAAAATAGTTTATTCAAGCAATAATCCCCTTAGAATTGGTTATTACCACTATTAATGACTTGCTAGTTAAAATATTAATGGCTTATAACTGAAAACTGCTGGTAATGGCTGATTTCAAGGGGTATTATTACTTAATTAATGACACTTCACCTATCTGCAGTCAGTTTTGTAAGTATTCATTTTACTGTCTGTTTCAGGATACTAAAACCAGTTATTACATGTGAAGGAAACATAACAAAGAGAGACAAAATAGATTCATATTTTCTGGTTATTTTGCATTTTGTGGCCTGTCAGCGGGCTTGCATCTGAATTTACTTGTCTCGTTTTAGTATCCAGCTTCTTATTAGGAATTTTACATGCATTGAAATTGCATGTTGGAACTGTATATTGAAAAGCAATGCATGCTTTTGGGGGAGATTAGTAAATGGAAATTTAAAATATTTATTTTAAATCTTTTTTTAATAGATCACCTCCTTTGATCTCTTTTATCTAAATGACTCTTTCACAATATCCCATTTTCACCCATTGCTTTGTCATATTCTGTTTAGGAACCTTGTTTGACATGTTAATACTATGATTGTTCTAGCTTGTAATTTGCACACCATGTTGATCACAAAAGATATGTTGTAGGAATACACATGGTGAAAAGGAAGTAAGCTGAAATGCTAGGTGGCAGGATGACTACAAAGTATGGAGGGTCTGGTAAAAATTTGATATGCTTACTAAAAAGTCTCAGACTTCAATTTTCTACGAGTTGCTGGATGTCCATTGCTCTGTGATTGCAACTGTTATGCTTAGGAATAGAACATAATACAAATCCTCTGTAATAGGCACTTTTAATATCAGTAGCCAAATTCCTACTTATCCCTGTACTGCCTCACATACTCAGAAGAAAACACTATCATACAGATATTTTCCATGAGTACAAAATTAACTGTGTTTGCATTGTGGGGTTTGGATACCTTCAGCTCTTTCCTCTATGACTGTGGTTGCTCAGGAGTCAGTCCTATAAACGTTTACAGGACTAATCTTTTTCTCCTGAATGCTCCCAGGTCACAGTAGCAGAACGATTCTGGGAACTGTAAAGATTATCATTCCCTTAACCATAAATCTGACTGTAAGCTCAAGCTTTTAGGTACTCAGTAGTGTTTTCAGTGAGGCATATTCTTCTCTAAAAACTCATAGAATTATTGACAATTTTTTTAGTGTACTTTCATAATTCATTCTTCTTAAGTGGAATCTTTCAGAAAATAAAAAAAAATTGTGTGTATACACTTTATATTGAATAGTTCTTTAACTTTTCAGGTATTAAAATTTTCTTCTAAAGTCAGTTCTGCTGAACATCTATACAGCCTGCCTTATTTCTAGATCCTGAGTCAAGAGACTAAGAACCTTTCTAAGAGCACAGGGAGGAGTTTTGTAGACACACAGATGGTAAAACCTCAGATGAAATTAAAATTTTAAAAACATTTAAATTACAGATTACAGATTTCATTGTCTAAGAAAATAGGGTAGCCATATAACAGTAAGGTTGTTTCTTGTACTCCTGTGGGCTTTATTGCTTTTATTTAAGCAAATTTTGGGCTACCAAAAGATGATAATTTTAATTTGAGATGAAGGACTACCATCTGTGTACATAGTGAACTCCTCTCCCTTACGTATTATCTTCTCAAATAACACCCATTTTATTGTTTGGGGAATGTGATGAAGATAATAAAAGTGAATAGAGACAGGTGCTGATCAAACAGATGTTATTTTAGTCTGACTTCCTCTATCTGGCTCATCACTGTTTGTCAATGTAGACACGCACCACTGCCAATATTTTAAGCCTGAGCTAGTCCTACTGGTTTGCATCGTGATTTATTGGGTGAACACAAAGGAATAAATAGACATTATCAAACTCCAGTGGTTTTTATTGCAGATACCTAGAGGTGAAAAGCTACTGCAAACTTCCAGTAGGTCACTTCACCTTTGTCACTTGCCACAATCAGCCTTCCATGAATCTCACCCTTTAATTTTTTGTCTATACTGACATTTTCAAATGAGTGAAGTGAGAGGAACAGCATACAGATATTGAGGAATGTTTACACAAGTAACACTGCTCTATAAAGCCAGTGATACTGCATAATCTGTATCTGAACTTCTTCAGATACAGAATAAATTATCTCAGTGTAACCCATGTGGAATGCAGGCTAAAGCTGATTTTAATGCTAAACTAAACCTCTTTTGAATCCATTTCAGTGAGATGGTTTAATTAACTAGACCACTTCTCCTAGCCTCGTGTACTCAATGCAAATTAATGGCACTCAGAATACACATTCTCTCAGTGTCTTGCTGCTGTTTGCTGCCTATGAATCCTATCTCACATCCCACACCTTGCACTTGCACAAGTGATTAACTACCTCCAGACCTCATTTCCTCCTACGTGGCTTCACGGTATTTTTCTTCCATGAAAAGAAAATATGGTGGGTGAGCCAGCATAAAACCGTTTTCAAAGGTGTCAGCACTGTTGTGCCAGAGTATGGTTTCTAATATCTTATGCTATAATACAGAAAACAAAAGAAATGTTACATTATTTACTTCATACCATATCACTTACCTAGGGCAAAGGTGAAGGGTCTGTTTTGTTTTAAAAATATGCTGCTTGTGCTAGAAAGTGGTGGGAGTTTTAGGCAGACTCAGAATGAAACATTTTTGTAATATGTCATCTGGATAAAGACTGACTGAGAAATGACACATCATTCCTGCAGGGACACAGAGCAACCCCTCTTCTAAACATAAATCGTGTTGAGGCCATGATATGGACTCAGGCACTCTAGTGCTCTCTGTCACCAAGAGGGAATGCCATATAAAAGCTGGATTTTCTGCCTCATGAGATTCCCATATGTAGAACCTTTTTTTTTTTTTTGCCAAAAGGGAATAAATAAGAAATGGAACTGCTGAAAATCCTTTCAAGTTAAGTTCTGACAAAATCCAGCCTTCTCAGTTCTTACTTGAAGAGCACTGTCAAAACATCAAGTTGAGACGAAGCCCTGAAAGATCGCTTTGGTGGAGGCTGTAGACAGAGACCTTTGAAAAGCTGCCTTTGTTTCCGTGTGCTCCTTAGCTTTTAGTATTCCTGAAGGCCCCCAGACAGCACAGCTCTGTCAACTGGGTGCTTTATTAGATCTCTGTAACACAGAGCTACTGCCCAAAAGGACCTCACGTTAAAAGGCCAACAGGACATACTTACTGGGACTGAAATAAGAGCAGCACTTTCTTCCACCAGCAGCAGCAGGCAGAGGCTCTGATATAAACACATGAGGCCTCAGCAAATCTAAAAGTGACAAGGTACAATGCAGATGATCTGCAAGCACACAGCAAAAAGTCAGGAAAGCCACTGCATCACTACCCAGAGAATTAGGACTCCAGGTTCCTGCTGAAAGGTACCCCAACCTGGCAGCTGCATCAATTCTAAGGGGAAACTGCTGTTTTCAGTGCCTTGAAAACAGGAGCTGCAGGTTGGTGTCCCTCACATCTACTGCCAGATCTGAAACCTCAGAGGGGCTGGTGGAGAAACTAATCCTGCTTGTAATTCACTATTGGAAACACTGACTCGCTGTGCATTTTGTAACATCTGGGCTTCTCAAAGTTAGAAAGTTACTATTCAACTGAAGAATTTATCAGAGAAGTTTGGTTGAAAAGATAAGAATTCTTTTTTTTGTCCCACTTTGTCTTATTTTCCAGATATGATCCTTGTGGAATTATGCAATGTTTTGTCTTTAAGATTGGAAATTTCATTTTAATATATGTCACAAGCAGTCACTACTGAAGTGTTTACATTCAGAGTTATTTAAACTGTCTGTTACAAAGGAAAATGTTGTTTCAAATATGAAAGTGAATCCCACACTTGCAAAAACAACCTTCTACTGGTTTTGGCTCATTCTACATCCAAGCCATGACCACCTGCGTGCTTCATCAGCCTACCTGACTGCACTGTGGGTCACGGGCTGGCCTCAGTTCTTTTGAGAAGAGAACTCAATACCATTGCCTTTAAGGTCATGAGTTTGCCCACATAGCATCCTTCAGACTCTTGCCCTAACACTATGTGGGGGCAATAATGGGGCAACTTTGTGAGACCGTTTTGCTTTTTCATGACTCCTTCGCCCATTGAGCAGCTTCTGCAACAAGGAATAGCAATTTGTACCATCAGAGTTGCTAAATAGGGTATAAATTGACTTATATGTGTTATACATGTTTACCCATTGCACAGCTGATACACAGAAAAATCCAAGGCTCATTTACATCTGACGTTTTCCAAGTACCTACTGCTGTGTGGTTCCCTTAAGCCAATATGACACACTTATTACTAGTTACAGCAACAAATTAAAATATGTTTATATATTGCCAACATAGGTGACTGTCATTAAATAAAAAAAAGCCCCAACCAGTCTGTGAAGACAAAGCTAGTTGAACAAAGTAAACTTTATTAATTTTTCAATGTTTTTTCCTGAGTAGGAGAGTGGATTAACTATCTGTTGGAAAGGTGGTGTAAATCACACCTTGTAGAAGAAGAGTAAAGATGTGTCTCTAGAAGGAAAAGCAATCAACAGAAGGGGTGGAGAAAAAGTATAAATCAGGATGCTTTATGCTTCCTTCCACCTTGTAGATTGCTTTTCCTTCTGTAACCTCCCTCTCTCCTTCTCCTCCTTCCTCTGTCCTTCACTAACAATTCAGCTTCCCTCCACATATACCTTCTCACAACATTTGAACATATTATAAAAGCAAAAGCACAGTTTATAGAATGGGCTGAGCACTGTGCTTAGTATCTCTTCATTCTGGACAGGGAAATGTCCAATTCACAGGAAGTTTTGGATCAATAACAACTCACACTGAAATTATACTTTGCTACTGACCTATGAACTAGAGCTAGGTGAACTTTGTTACTTAACTATGTGAATCCCATTGTGTCTGTACTGATGTGGGAGTGCAAGGCCACCCTAACGGTACCTGCTGAAGAACCTGTGTAGTCTTTTTCATGAGTAGTAACTGCTAACTCATCATGAGAGAGAGAGAAAAAGTGGAGTCATAAGTAAGGACAGTTTCTGCTTTTCTGGGCTGTATGTTAATTTTTGTGTCCATTAGATTTAGGTGACAAATTCCTGTTCTTCACCTTTTTACAAAGTGTTGAAACACCTGTTATGAAGATACCTGTAACTGAGATTGTACTCTTTCCTTTTCTGCAATCTCCATTTAAAAGCATAATCTTAGTAGGATTCCAGGTCTTAGTTCTGTCTGTGAGTGATCTTATAACAATATATGACAGCTGCAATCCTTCTACTCTAGTAAGTAATTTCATTTAAATTTTCAGGAGAGAATTGCAACATTCACACATGTTCTTTGTGATCAAACTATAATAAAAAACTTCTTATCTGTCCTCATAATCCTCTTTCAAGAAGTAGTGTATGATAGTGCTCATCCAACTATACATTATCAAGCAGAAATCCATGTTGGTGTTTCTGAGAGGAAGGATCAAGAGCTGCAGTACAATGGGAAGTCAAGGCATATAGTGATGGATATACCTGTGCTAATATATCTGATAGAAACATGAGACTCATTTCAGAGAGGTGAATGCAGTCAATGAAAATAGAAAATGCAGTCTGTGGAAAATTAGAAAGATGATCTCAGTTAGGCTTTTTCTATCCTTTTATATCCAGAAAGTCTTGATTAGGTGCCTTACTTAAATAGTGCAATCAAAAATTTTTCAATAAAAATCTATTAATTTACAGGTATCAGCCTAACAGATAGAATATATTGGACAATAAAGTCTGAAGAGGGAATCTACATTTCTGTAAGAATGTTTTGTCTCTTAATTAATATAGCAACTTTACATTTCAGTCCTGTTTATCGAGAACATATTTTACAAAGCTGCTTAGGTGATATCAGAGTTTTATGTTGAAATGTGAACATAGCTGTTGTAGTGTAGCCTGATTTACTGAATGTCCATGAGGACAAGCAAAAACAACATCACATTTCATGGATTCTTTTTTTCCTGTGAGGTAATAAAATGATATACAGTGAAGTCACACATGGGACTGCAGAGTTTGGTCCTTTGTTATAAAGCCTACAGTGGTTCCTCTACTCCAGGGCAAAGATTTCTAGGTGGCTAATATTGATCCAGAATGATGTATTAATCTTTGCTTTTAGAACAGACTTCAAGAGCTCCATTACAAGTAAATCTTTTAACTGGCTGCTATCGGTGGCAGTTGTTTGTGTCTCCTCTGGAACTCGTCTTTTGACATTGTCATCCTCATATAGTTCAATTTTTTTGTTTTAGTGTTTAGACTTTACATTAAGAAAGTAATATAGACTAGAAGGTAATAAATATTTCCCATTAATAATTTAGCAATTAAACAAAATTATTAATTATGTCTGGATTCTTAAATCCTTAAATTTAACCCTTCCTATCCCAAGAACTATGCAGTTAAGTACAGAGAAAGAGAAAATAGAGAGGAAATGAATATTTCTTTTCTTTTTCTTTATAAGCTTTCAGAGATAAGACATAAATTACAGTGAAGTTAACAAATACCAAGACCCTTTGGCATTTGACACAAGAGCCTTTTCTCTTTAATTTGGCATCCTAATAATGCTTGGAGTCCCTCTGTTCAAGCAAGTCAGTGGCAGATGCTTTATTGTGTCTGTTGTTTCTCCTCTGGGGCTGTACATTAGGTTAAAATATCACAAATAGCTGCTATTAAAGTGTGAGTCACAGTAGCTATAATTTTTCATGACAGCCAAAGAAAATGTGACATGTTTAGGAAACTCTGTCATTGATGCTAACACTAAGATCTTCAGGCAAATGTTTAATGACATACTCAACATGCTGTGCAAACTCTGCTATCTACCAAACAAAAGGTTACTACTAGAGAACTATAAATATTCGTAAATGTCACTAAACAATAGGAGCGCTTTTCTTCCTGGTCACTGAAGGCAAGATAGAAATCAGACTGATATATGAACTGAAAAAAAAAAGAGAAGCTTTTTACATATGCAGCTTTTGTTTGGCTGCTGAAAATACTCAGTGTATCTACTGTCTGTGCTTAGTGCAGAACCATGGCTTTCCTGTTTTGATTTGATTTGAGCTTTTGTCTGGCAGAGAGCATCCAGGCTTACTACTGTTCAACTTCTTTTATTCTACCACACAAGGAAGTAGGAGGTAACTAACACACATATATCTACGCCCTCTGAGACTGCAGGCGCAAAGCAAGAAATCCTCTCTGTGAGCAGGGCAGTGCTACCTATAATGTTCCTAGTGAGATTTCATGGGCTCATGACTCACCATCATTTACCTTCTTAAACTAGACACTATGTAGTTATTCAATCCTCATGATTACTGTTAGAAATGGGGATGTTTTAGGAGTATTCCAATGACAAATAATGTATCAGGAAAACATATGACTTACAGATTTTAATAGGAGTAATGCAAATCATTACGTTGTGGCGTAAAAGTCACAGGACCTATGTACTACTACAGTGCAAGTTTATGGTCATTTCAAGTCACTTCAGAATAGCAGCAGTGTAAAGGAGATTATAATTGTGTTTCACCCACAGAGATGAGCAAGGCTGTGAACAGTAGAAGCATAGAATAAACTTGGCCATGAAGCTGAGTTATAACGCTCTAAAAAGCCATGGAAAACACCTGCTTGGCTTCTGTCTGTTTCATGTGGGGAACAATTGATTTTGTCTTTCACTGAAAGATAGAGTGTTTGGTTGGGAAGCAGACATGGGCTTTCAAATTGTTCAAATGTATGATGGGTCTTAATCATGGTTTTATGACAGGTTAAGAGTTTAAGCCTGCACAGATTGGAGATGAGGAAGCTGCCTGGGGATGGGAACTCATTGCAGCATATTAGCACCTAAATCAGGGTTATGAGATCTTGGACCAGGAGAAAACTGAACAAAAAAAGTGAGAGCAGAATGCCTTATAGATTAAAGCAAAGGAAACTGTTTTGTATATTTCTGTTCTTTCTTAGAGGGCAAGGACTGCTGTTTGCTTTCTTCATCTCCAGAGAAAGTGACAGAGGTTTTCATGTTTTAATTTAGAGGGGAATAGTTTCACATGTGCAGAATTCTCTCTTTTAGGCTGGCTCTACAGTTTCTGTGACAGGGAACATGGGAGCTGTAAGATTCATTACAGTAGTCTTATAAACCCAGGCTCAGGGAAAAGCCAGGGCCTTTGCAGCAGTAATCAGTGCTGGTATGACACACATGGTATTTCCACCAGGTCAAAATGGGTTGCTACAGCAGATACAGCTTAGTTAGTGGTCTGCTTTGCTGTGTTTCTGAAGAGCACAGCTGAGCTACTAACCCGCACAAAAAACAGCGTGAGCTCAGACTTGTGTGTGAGTTTGGGCTCTCAACTCGAAGCACAGTGTGGGGTGCTCCTCCTGTTAAGAGCTTCTTTGCCTGACATGACAGCCCTCCTGGACTTTGTGCCCTTAGTGTGAGAGTTGATTCAGTGCAAGGGGTAATGTTCACCAAAGGGCAAATTTATAGCAGATGACAGCTGTGATGTTTTTCATCACAGTTTAAACAGCAGGCTTTGTGGTGGCCTCTTACACACTGAGGATATCTATTTCCAGATGACTCTTTTGGGAAATTAATCCCCTGTGAGCTATGTGTAGTTCACACAATGATATACAAATTCCAAAGGAGATGGGATTTAAGACTCACCTCTCTCCTCAGAACTTCCTAATTGCACACTTTGCAACATGTTTTCTTGAGCAGCACAACATCAGATAACTAAATGTATGCTTTTTAGCTTTGGCCAGAGAGGTTACATCCAACATTCTTTTCACAGATGGGAAATTTGATTTCAATCTGCACAGGTACTGGCTGTAAAAGAAGCTGAGGAGAAGCAATTTCAGACTGAGTACAACTGCATCAAGGAGCCAACAAATGAATTTTGCAATGGAAGTTGTGCAGAAGACAGTAGTGCAGAAGACAGTACAAAGGGCAGGGGAGGAAAAAGAAGGCATTTCTCCTACTCTGGGTTAGAAGCATGAGAACTAGGAAGAAAGATGAAGGCAAAAACCACCCTCAAAGAAATGCAGATTGAAGGGCTAGTCATTTTTCCATATTCATATGTCAGGAAAGACATAAATGAGTAATATGCTTAATTATGGGAATTTGCTTTTTGGCAAAAGGAGAAGTTTGAACTGTAGATTTGGGAATGGGTGACCACCTTTACATGATAAGTGGGGTTTGGACTTGTGATACATTTTCCTAAGTAATTCTATATTATATGCAAGTAAAGGTGCTATGAGGGTGCAGTGATGAGTGTTGTATCACAAACTGGATCAGAGAGGCTGATCTCACCCGTTATTAAAGTCTGAAAAGTTCAGAAATCTAAAAGAGAAAATGGATAGTAGAGGCTATTCCGAGCTAAAAGCATGTCTTGAAGGCTATAGCAGTTATTCAAAGCAGCCATCAGTATGCCATTTTCAATGATTTTGAGAAAAATAAAATTATCCCAAAGCCCTATCTAAAATATTTGGTGATCCCATATGCCACCATGCTTGTGCAGAGGTGTACTGCTGGTATTATCAATGCCTTTGCAAACAGCCAAAGAGAAGCACTGAGACCCCAGGAGGTCCTGGAGGCCTAGCATTGTGCTGCAAACAAAATAGAACAGAGGAAGATTGGCAGACATTAGAGAATTACTGTCTAAGCTAACATCAGTGGAAGCTTTGATGCAAGCCTCTTTCAGGGAATTACAATAAAAGGTAGAGTGACTGAAGTTGAGGCAGGCTTAAAAAGGCATTCAGATACACTTACTGATAGAGATAAGGGACTTCAGGAGCTTGAAAGCCTAAAAAATAGATAACTTGGAGAATGAAGAAAGAAGAAATAACATTGGATTGAAATAAATCCCAGACCAGACTGATATGAAGAAGGAGAAACTCCTCAGGAAAGTGCTAAATTCATGCAAAAGGAACTCTGAAGCGAGGGAGAGAGAATTTCCTGGGTATATATAGGTGGGATACCTCATACACATTGCAACCAGTTGTGGTCTTTTGCTCTAGCACATCTGGCTTTTGCACTGTGCTGTATACCAGACTGTACCAGTGAAAAGAAAATGAACACTTAACAGGAATCATTACACTTTGAACAAGGGTATATCCCAATTAGATTCCATGATAAATAAGTGCAGAGTTCAGCAGAATAAGAGGGGAAGCACTGATCAGAGATAAGATGCCAAGGACTGAAGAAAGAACCCTAAATAAGCCTAGCATTCAGCACATGGGAACTTATATGACACAAAAATCAGAACTCCAAAGAGCCAAAATGCTGAGCTTGAGGCTTCCTGCTGAAGGCAAGGGAGCTGAGTGTCATGCTGCCATACTAGGATGTGAGGTCCCTACCTCTGTGTTACCTGGGAGCCAGTAGTCAGCTCTCCATGACAGATACCACACATTTTTTTTAATAGCATGCAAGCATGGCTCATTTTTTCCTGCAGAAGTATGACAGCTGAGAGTATAGAAAGGGGAAGTGATCCTTTCCAGTCATATTTGCACACAAAAGGAGGAGACCTGAAGTATTTCAGCCGCAGTTTTCCCAACCCAGAAGCACTGTTCCCAGCACTGCTTTTCAATTTTCTATTAAAAAGTCATGGTCCCAGGAACTGAATAAATTCTGGCCTCTTTACTTCTGAAGAAGTGCAGATAATTTTAGGATACAGCTGTGTTTCTTCTTTTTCCTTTTCTCTAGTCCAATAAACCCTGAGATCTGAAGACGATCTGAAGCCCCTACAGCAGAAAGAGGAGTTGGGTAGGTTTCCCTTTTCCTGAGAGAATGTGCCAGCCACACAGGTCAATGCACACTAAGATCTCCTGTGGCATTTCTGATACAAAAGAAGGTTTGGAACATCTCTGTTTCGTGAAACATGTAATTCTGTTGGTATGTTTTAGGCATGATCTGAGAATATCTAGCCTCTAAGGGCAGTGAGACACCTGGTTTCTATGCCAGCTAGATAGTCCTGTAAAGAGGGAAGAATCTGAACACCAATGTAAATAGTTAAAAAACCACATTAGTTAATCCAAGGTATAGTTAACACAGAGACAATTAGAATTGCAACTTTGAATTGCTTTGAGGAAGTTCTTCCTAGATTTAGGAAGATTTTAGGGTTTTAGGAGCTTAAATTCCTTCTTGATCATAATGGTTCCATTATCACTCTTTGTCTTCAGCAAAACTAAGAAATCACCATTTCCTATACTTAGAGGGATATGTTGATGTATGTTAAATAGAGTGTACTTCAGAAGCATAATCACAAAGTGTATTTCATTTGGAAGTGGTTATCCCATTTAGGCAAAACTAATGGATAAAGAAGTTTTAAAAGCTCAGACTGCACATTAGGGTTAACAACTGACACTGCAGTAATTCAGATTGTGGATAAAAAACATCTAGGAAAGTTTAATAGAAATAAATGTGAAGGGATCTGTGAGGAAATGCTTGAAGACTAAAAAGAGTAGCAGGAAAAGCCTTACTGAGGCATTAAACAGAGTAAGGGTTTGACTTGCAACCCTGCTAAATTGGTTTCTTGTAATCCCAGCAAATTTCAAAATCAATAGAAGCCCATCTTTATCTGACTTGAAACCTAGCAAAGGCAAATTTGATTTTGCCTCTCACAGCCTTGTTCTATATTGATGTTGAGGTATTCACCAAGGTGCTGGCTAAAAGGTTGGAATCTCTGCTGCCTGGTTAGTTAGATGAGAGCAAACTGTTTCCAAGGGCATTAATTAGCAGATAATATATGAAGAGGTGTGATTGTATGAAAGGTATGCTATTCTTCTGTGATTTAAAGGAACTCTTAAAAGGACCTGTGATTAAGTGATTTAGAGGGGAGTCCTGAATTGCGTGGATAATGGGAAAGCATCACAAATATTAGATCAATAAGTATGGTTCCATTTTCACACCGCTTTAGCTGGAGTCAAAGTTAACCACAGTTCTTTGTGTCTTCAGCATATACTTCCTTTTGGTGATGGTCTTGTCACTTCTGCAGAAGTCAGCACAAAAATTCAATCTTACAGGTATAATATATAGCAGATTTGGAGAAAGAAGTCATGCAGAATACAAATGACATTTTAATGATGATTGCTGATCCACTTCTTGCAGGCCGTTGTAATGAAAGAAATTAGGAAAGAATTTGTGAAGTTTATAGAAGATCCAGGTCTTAGTCAATTAAGCCAAAACTTCTAGCATTAGTATTTCAAAGAAGTCAGGCTACTCACAAATCATTACACGACAAATGTGAACTTGGTAAGAAAAGTTTTAATCAGCTCCTGAGCAGTTTTTAACATCTGCCTCTCGGGAAAAAGACATGATGCAAATTGCATTTCTATAGCAGAAAAAATGGAAAAGACTTAATACAAAGAAACAAGCCAATAATACTGTGAACTGCTAGAATGGGAAAAATGAATCTTCCCACCATGGATATTATTTCAGACATTCCCGCTCTCTCTCCTTACTCACCTGTACTTGTAGTCCTCCATTTTAGCTATCATTTAAGCATAGCAGTGTGCAATTCTCAATTCAAATATTTAATGTAGAGCAGAACTGAGAAGAACAAAAGGTATTTGGACTTTTAATCCTCACCAACTGTAAGTGCAGCCAGATCATAATGCATCACTTTGGAAAAGACCCCACTACCTGGGTATACAGCCCAGGCAATTTATACATCTCTTTCTGTTTCAGTCTGAAACACAGCAATCTTTTTTTTTGTTTGTGTCATAGATGCCAGTAAAGAGTAGTATGGATGTAGCTGGGCACCTCAACACCTCCCAGGGAGTCCTGGAGGGCAGGCCAAAATCAGAATGGAAATGATTGTAGTATTTTGAGTATGTAATCAGTAAAATCAAAACCAGAAGAAAACAACAAAAAAAGCCAAATATTTAAGATTCTCAGTGGAAGTAAAAAATCATTGGTGCTTTTATTTTGGAAATAGAGGAATGTTTTCCAAGCAGGGACATTGCAGTACCTCCAAAATGCAACATGCTCTCCTGCAATCTGCCAGGCAGATGAACGCAGAGCCAGGCTGTCCTTGCAGCCAGCTTACTGTCAGGTGATTGAACCAGCAAGTGTGGGAGACGGAAATGTTAAAGGTTAATGACACAAGCAATCAGCCATTTGCAAAAACAGTGAGTTCTTGGTGCAGAGGGTGTGAAAAACCACCACCAGAGACTACAAGTTGAGTTTTGAGGCAGATGAGGGAGAAGGCTGATAAGAAGCAAACCCTGCAGAGGTGGGACAATGCTTTTTATCATGACAATTTCTGCCCTTACACAAGTGGGTCAGGTGTAAAAACTCCTTCCCTTCATGAAGGATGTATTGAGATATTCACATTCTTACATAGTCCTGAGGGTATTCATCCCTTCTGATGGGACATAACTGGCTCAACTACTCTGATGTGGAAGGCGGCACTCATGCATTATAAGGTGTCATAAACCATCCAAGACCCCCAAAGTGCCTCCAGACTAATTTCTGGGGCCTTCCACTGGAGGACTACCCATGATCCAGTGTGACATCAAGGTAAAACTCCCCCTTCAGGGGATATACTTGGGCATTCGCACGTGAACCTGAGTTGTATTAACCCATTGAACTTTGTGTTTTGTGGGCTTCCCCCATGCCCAACAGAACAAGAATGTGACAATCACTTCAGCCAAGAGACATTAAAATTGCAACAATCAAGTCTCATTGCTGGATCCATGGGTGGCGATACCTTTTTATTCTTTTCTTTTCTTTCTTTATGCATTTTCTCAAGTGTTATTTTATGCCTTTATATTGCTATATTTCTACAGATAATAACCAAAACAGTTACATGCCTCCTTTCCATTGTAACTAAATTGCTCTGGAAAAACCTGCCATATATACATATTTATAAACACTAGCCATTTAGTTTGTTTCGCTCTAATCTGCTCCAAGGGATCTATTATTAACAAGAATATCAGTTACCCCACCTTCAGGGGCAGGCTGTAACAGCAAGGAGCCAGCATCTGTGAAATGGGGATGACAGCCAGCCAGGGGTAGCCTACCAAGATACACCAGCCATGATGTTTCCCAGGAGTTCTTATTACGCACCAGACTTCTAGCTAGGGAACATAATGTCCCAGGAATGTTGGAGTCCCTCAGCCTTCCTGGAAAGCTCTAGAGATCTGGAGGTTCTGCAATCCACTTTCAGATCAGCCTGACAAAACACTTCTTGAGAGGCAATAGGTGGAAGTTCCTGTGGACTCCTATACTGAGTCTTTTCACCTGAGAAACTGAGAGATTAACACACCAGTTTGGGTGAAATTCAGTAGCCTTGATATTGTCCCAAGACAGAGGGAAAAATTCAACTTGGAAATGTTTTATCTGCTTTGATTGCAAAGAGATACATGTGTTTAGAATCCCATGCCATCTATATGTTTGGAAGTTGTGAAATGCTCTTTTCACCTAGAGATGATAAATATGTCACCATTTTGAGGGATGCCTGAGGGAGAGATGTAGTGATGGATCTGTAAAACTTCTGTTTTCAAGCTAGAACCTTGTAATTGCTCTGGATCTTCCAAGTAGTACAAAAAAAAAAAAATAAATCAATGAAATGTATCCCACACATCCCAGTCCCACCCAGAGCCCCCAAAATGAAGGGCAAACAGAAGCAGTGGGGAACAGCTCACCCTGGAGACAGACACCAGTGAAACACAGAGGTGATAACAAAGCTTCAGCTCTCATATAAAAACTCTTCACCATCTGTACCAGAATAACCTACACTTCGTATTATAAATCAGTAGTTTGTACGGCTGTCAATCTGTTCTACAGAATCACATTCCAGTGATCGAGTTTGTTTTCATTCAAGAAATAATTTAATACACTTCTCCTCCAGTTAAAACGGCGTTCAAACGTTGTTAGCAAATACTCTGAACAGGCTCTGTAGAGGCACAGGTCAGGATTACAGCCAAGGTCTAAAGATAGATGCACAAATGGATGCCCTGAAGGCTTCTCAATTTCAGTCCTCAAAAGCCTTAGGTGATCTGCCACATCATGGAAGTGTTCCTCAATGAGGCAGCAAAGTGTCTTGAGGGGACTCCACAGCAAAGGACCCATCTTGTTTCCCTCTGCACATCTGGATCCAAAAATTAAGCACCTGTGGAGGATAGCATGTCTCACACCTGCCATCTGACCCAGTGAGCTCATGAACAATTAATGGGACCCACAAAAACAAGCAGAAAAGCAAGCAGCGTTGCATTGGATTAAGAGCTCTCCCTGGGTACCGCTGTTCCTATTTTCAAGCATAACTTGGAACCATACATCTCACATGGCTTTAGAAACATTTTAGAGGGGAGGGGACACAGCCTTTGTGTTGCACACATGCCTGTCCTTTTCCCTTGCCTTAATAAATTGAGTGTTTATTGTGGAAAGAGAGATGAGGCACAAGAGGCATTTCACTTCATCTGGCAGCAAGGACAATGGACTGCCAGCCAGTTTCAGCTTTATTTGTGATGAGAATCAGCCACCGAGTGCTGCTACACCATATAGAACACAGTATTTCCTTCTCCCTCCCATCCTGAGGCTACTGCCAGCCTGATAACAAGAGCAGTGACTTTGGAAGAGCAGCTGAGGTGGGAACCACAGTCCCTCAGGCAAAGGCATTGGCTGGCCCTGGGAGTCAGGAAACCCATCTTTGTCCTTGTGCCGCTGTAAGGTTCAGTTTTAAGACACACCTTTTCTTCAGTTTTTCCTCTTGACTATTTGAGACACACCCTTCCACCCCAAAATTTAGGCTGTGCAACATCTAAGGTCCTTGTGAGAATCTGGCCATAAAACTTGATTTCTGAATAGTGATCTGCCAAACCTTTAGCACAGGTACAAGCAGCTCAGCACTGTTTGCCCATATGCAGACAGGCTTAAATTGCACTTCTCTTGTGCTATTTAAGATGTTAACCAGACAGACTTTTTGCAGGCTTGTCTTTTAAGCAGAAGCATTCACACTGACTTCTGAACACTGAGTCTCAAATAATTTCCCAAGGCTTCCTTCATGCCCCAAATTCCAAATTTTCTAGACAGCATAACTGCTGTCATTGCCCCTGATAATTTTTTTGCCCTCATTTCTTCATTCCCCTTACATTTCAGAAGCAGTGCAGAAATGCAGGTGCAGGGTAAAACAAGCTTAATTTGCTGTGACAAATAATGCAAGGAATTTCTTTCATAGATTATTCATTTTATACTGAATGCAATAATAATCTCATTTTTTAACATTTACCTGAAGCTGCAGTATTTGCAGTTTGCTGTGTTAGAAGGTCAGAGAATCTTACTGCATAATTTAGGCCCTGTTTGTCACAGATCAGACAGGTTCTTATCCATTGGAATTATGGGGAACAGATAATTAGCAAGATCTATGGTAACTTCAAGGTGGTTACTAGATGGGAGCTGGCTTCTAGCGGACATTAAAAAGAGGGGCAGTGAAAACCTAATTAGCATTCAAAAATACTTTAAACAAGGGTTGTCATAGACAGTGTGGGTAAGAAGTGGGATAGTTATTCTTCCATCTAACTGTATAGCTACAAAAAATGCCCATATAAATGATAATGGGCTATATTCCACACAAAAGAAGACAGACATTGAATAAAGAAGACAATTAATTGTACATGCATCTTTTAGCGTTGGCAAATATCTCTTAAACTAATCTGCATCCCACAAACCTGGTTTGGGGACTGAAATTAAGATGAGTTAATGGATCAGTTTTATTCAGTGCTGGCTATTTCCAGAGGCCAGCAGATAATGAAATTTTATCCGTATGTGGATATAGGAGGAGGCTCATGCTTTAAGTGGCAATTAATGCAACATGGCAATTAATGCAATACCTAAAGATGACAAAGGTGAATGGTACCAATAGAGATGAAAGGACTTCTGAGGTTACAGTGTGAAGAGAGAGAAGAAAAAATCCTGCAAGAATAAGCATTAGAGACCTGGATCACTCCTTTCTTTGCTCATGGCTACCACAAAGTACCATCTTTTATTTGCTTTGATATAATGTTATCTGAAATGGATTTAGCTGGGTTAAGAATTACAGACTATTAGTCTGTTTAAGACAAAAAAATACCTGACATTTGGCTACAGGTAGAAAAGGGATGAAAGGTTTAATTCTAACAGTTTGACCATATGATTGACCTAAAGAGATTTACAGAGATATTTTCATTGGTACGGTAGTTCAAGGTATACAGTGCTATTACAAGTTAGATGAAGCATGTGACTAAGAAAAGCCAGCTTGGATTCACCAAGGGCAAATCCTGCTTGACAAACCTCATTGCCTTCTGGGACAAAGTAACCTTCTTGGTGGACATTGTCTACCTGGATTTCTCCAAGACTTTTTCCCAAAGCCTCCTCCTGGAGAAACTGATACATGGGGCTTTAGACAAGTGGTCTGTGCAGTGGGTGGGCAATTGGCTGAGAGGCTGTACTCAGAGGATGGTGGTAAAGAGCTCCTTTTCTACCTGGCAACCTGCCACAAGTGGGTTCCCCCAGGGATCAATATTGGGCCTGATGTTGTTTATTACTTTCAAAAGTGTTCTTGATGACGGAATCAAGTGAACCATGACAAAGTTTGCCAATTGCCCCAAACTGAGTGGGGAAGCGGACACATCTTTCAGGATAACCTGGATGGTTTGGAAGACTGGGATAACAACAACTTTAACCAGGACAAGTGTAAGGTCTTGCATCTGGGAAAACATAATCCAGAACTGCAGCACAGCCTGGGATCTACTCAGCTGAGGAACAGCCCAGTGGAAAGAGACCTGGCAATCCTGGTGGACAAGAAACTCAGTATGAGTGAACAGTGTCCAAGTGTGATATCACCAGCCCTTATGACACCATAAAGAAGTCATTATCCCACTCTGCTCAGCATTTGTCAGGCCACACCTGGAATACTGTTTTCAGTTTTGGTCCCTGCTATACAAGAAACATGTGAACAGGCTGGAGATGGCCCAGAGAAGAGCCACAAAGATGATCCAAAGACTGGGAAGCTCAGTGTGAGGAAAGGCTGACAGAACTGGGTCTGTTCAGTCTTGAGAAGACAAAGCTTGGGGAATACCTCAGCATCATGTTTCAGTATTTAAAAGATGGCTACAAAGAAGACAAACACCCCTTTTTCACAAGGAATCACAAGGAAAAAGTAACGGGTACAATTTAATTCTGGGGACATTCCAATTGGGCACATGAGGAAAATTTTTCGCAATTAGAATAATCAGCTGTTGGAATAATCTCCCTGGAGAAGTCGTATATTCAGCTGGACAGGCTGCTGGGCCATTTTGTCTAGACTATGCTTTTGCCAAGAAAGGTTGGACCAGAGGTCCCTTCCAAGCTGGTATTCTCTGATTCTGTGAAAAACCATGCCTGCTTTCTGCTTGCTGTAATCAAGGTCCAGGATCCACAAGGAGCTGCTAAAACAACAAAGGCTGAATGGTTTTCATTTTCTTGCTTCTATAGGAATGCTTCCAAATGCAACTCTTTCTAGCAACAGGCAGCACTTAAAAATGCAGGATCATACTAAATCCAAAATTATAGCCAGCTGAATATCAGCATGGCATATTTTTTTTTAAGCAATGGGGCTATAGGAAAGAAGGAATTGGCTATGTTCCCATACCGCTGCCAATACTGTCACATGCTGATCTTAACTTACATGTTATAATTTGTTTACTCACCATCATCCAAATTCTAATTTAGATGACAGTAATGTAATTTTGGACTTCAAGATCATCGTGTTCCCCTGCTTCAGGCCAAAGTCAAAGAACATTTGGTTCCAAGTTGCTAATAGCTTTTGCTATTTTTACTCAAAGGTCTGGTATAAAACAAATAAATATGTCAGAATGGCATTTATTTCCTGTTTAAATGCAACTAATAAACCCTCACCTGTTTAGAAGGAAAATTCTTATTATTTTGACATTAGAAAATCTTCTAAAGCTCTCTTGTGAAGCTACACAAAGTGACCTCAACTAAAGGTGGAGCAGCCATAGATAATTGAGTTCACAGGTCTTGCAATAGATAAGACTTAATTTTTAAATGCTTTTAGGCTAATTGGGTTATTTACTTGTTAGGAGTGCTTAGTATTTACAGAGATCACCATTCTGTATGCACACAAGCTCATGGGGAATAATGAAGCTCTCCCTCTGTTCTTCAACACCCCTCAGAGGCAGCTCTGCACCCCACTACCCTCTCAGCAGCAGAGTTGCATAGGGAAAGAGGGCAGGGGAGAGGGCACTACATTACTGCTACAGTGGCATTGCTCATTCCTCCATCTACACTATAGGTTTACCACTGCTATCCAGGAATAGTGTAATAATCTGAGTCTTAGACTTGTGGGGGAATAATTTTTTTTTGTGTAAAGACCAGATGGCACAGCCAGGAGAGCATTAAGTTGAAGCAGAATAATAAAGGATTGTACATGGTAGGAGACTCCTAGTGTGGGGTCGTGCACTCTAAGGGCTTCCTTCTACCAGTTGTACCAGGTCTTTAAAGTTACCAAAAAGCCAAAATTTAAAATATTCTTATTCAGAAGCCATTGCAAAGTGAATTTATTTTCAGCTTTATTATGGAAGGTGAAGGTGAGTTAATCACTGGTCTGGAAGAACATGCTTGTATAGAGACCAAAATTGTGATGATTACATTTATTGTAGCCAAATGGTAGGGCAGATCCAATATGGAACATACACATCAGGTAGTTCTGAAGGAGTCAAAAAAACAACCAATTAGGAAAAAGAAATAAATTCTAAAACTCAATTTAGACTTCTTCAAGAAGGTTATATGGCAAGAAAGCTGTGAGACCACAGTCAAAAGACAAGAAACTTTGTCCCTTGGTGATTTTATTGTAGAAATGAATTGAAAGAAGCTATCAAAAATGGGAGAAATTCAACAGAATGTAACAAAAGATGTAAGAAAGAAACAGATAATAATCAATATGATTTGTGAAGATAATTGATAAGAGAGGCTAACAATATCATGTCTCTGGGCAACATAAGATGAGAAGCTTTTTAACAGTATAGTAGGAACAAATGAAATCCCAGCAATAATACAAGCCTGTTACTAGAAATGATAATGCCATTAATAATAAGACAGGAAATGCAGAAGTGTACAGTAAATAACCCCCTGTTCTGTTTTCAAAATGAAACTAGAAGAAGTGCTTCTTTAACATGAAGATGATGAAGTACTCAGTTAAGAGCTGAGAAAGTTATTAAAAAAATCCAACCCTTGCATGGGGCTTAAATTGTTTCAAATCAGCAGGTCTGAGTAACTTATAACTAAAAATTCCAGCAAGCTGATCTTAAAAGAGTGGCGAGGTTATCCAGGTGCCTCTAGCACAAGTAGTCTCTAGGCAATCAGTCCTAGACAAAATAGTATTAAACCAAGATGAGGTTCAATAAATTATGACAACAAATGTGATCTGTAATATCTTAATTACATGTGTGGGAATAATCAGTTTGGTTGATACATCTATTCTGGTGAAGCAAGCTTTTGTAAGGCATTTTTCTTATTACTGCTTGGCACAATGAATGCTACCATACAACATCAGTGACTTATGCATTAAATGGATTAAAGTCACGTTAATAGGTTAGTGAAAATTGGCACCAATAATCATCTGTGAATGTAGGTGCTTTACAGAATCTTGTGTCATTCATTGGCATAGAATGAAACAAAAATACCACCACTAATAAATTGTTGACTAACATAAAGATTGGGTTGACCACTCTCAAACAAATTGAGGTGTAAAACAGCAAATAAGAAGTTATGAAGAAATAAGAAAGGCAGATTTAAAATCAGTCAGAGGTACCTCAATAACTGGGAGTAATTTTTTTAATTTACAATTGCCATGGTTTTCTCACATGTCTATCCTAAAGGAGTACTCAGAATATATCATCCTCCATACTATTTCCTGAAATCATTAAACAAATTGTAAAAATGCTTACTGTGTGCCCTCTGCTCCCTTTCCCAGGTAAGACAAAAAAACAGTGAAAGGGCAGCAACTTTTTCTTTTTGAAGGACTTCTGACATGGGAGGGTGTAGTGCTGCTCTTTAAACTATGACTAAGATTCATCCCAGCAAACAAGATGAGAGATGCAGCTGTGCTGTCTTTCAGCTAGGAAAGCTGACTGCTCTCATATCTCATGTAGTTTCTTAGTTACTACCTGAATTCTTACCAACAAACCAATGTAGGTTATGAAAAGATACATTCACACTCTGTTGATTAAACTGTCCCATCATTTGGTGAAGACTGCAAAAATCCCAGAAAGTCAAGATAGCTACACTGTGGGGATGTTTTTTCCTTAGCTGAGTGGTGAGAAATATAAGATATGACCAGACACTAGAAAAATGAATGAGCAGTACAGATCAAGGACTGGAGCCCGGGACTGACTGGTACATAACATGTCCTGAGTCATCTTGGGGTTTTTATCTTTCTCCCTTGCTCTCACATTTTGAAGGAAGGAATTTAATCCAGTTTCACATAGCCCATGTTGGGCTGAATAGCAGGTGCCCACAGGAAAAGGAAGATGCCATCAGCTGTTGCATTTTTATTCCATCTCTGCTGGAAAAGAAAGACCAGACTTCTGTCCATGACAACTACCTGCAGAAGACTATGCTGGGTGGTTTAAAGAAATGTGATCTTCACCCATATGTGATGTTTGAAGCTCAGAGAGAGACAAAATATAAGAGGCAGCCTATTCTACCTGAACTAATTTGAAAGTATGTTGGGCTACCAAACTGATGGCTGATTACCAGCCTTGGGCTCTCTATGTGTGTTCTGCTGACCTATCACAGGCAACACATAATAAACAGCAATTGATGATGGATCTGAATAGTAGGGTTTATCGAAGAACCAGCAAGTTTCAAGCTTTTGCCCTACCTGACTGGTTCACCCTCACTGGCTCCACCCAGCATTATTATCACTTGGTCTCAACCTCCCTTTTGTACAGGGTGAACTCCGCTGGCCTGGAAGGTTGGGCAGAAAGTCATGTCAATTTCTGTTGTGCAGCTGCTCATAGGCATCACCTATCCAGGTCTCTGTGTGTTCCTGATACTCAGCCATCTCCCTGATTTCCTGGGTCTTCATGCCCTTCCATGGTCTTTCATCCAGCCAAAGTCTTCATCCCCATCCTGGAGTTGCTTCCTTTTTCCAGAGCCTAGACAGCCCTTGTACAGGAATACACATATAATCAACGCCCTAACCAGGGATGCTGTCTCGCGTCACTTTATCAATAGGGGTGTTCAAGACATGCCATGTCTTTCTAGTGCTGGTGTTATAAAAATGTATGACTAACCTTTATGAGTCTGAGCTAGAAAATAACAGGTTTCTGCTGTAGAGTTCAGAAGTTCAGCAGCTTTGGTCATTTGCTCACACATGTATGTATGTGTTGCCTGTCCATATTCACCATTTAAACTCTTTTTTTTGCCTAAAATGCTACCTAGCACAAGTCAAATTTTGCCCTGCATTGCTTTCAGCATTATCTTACTGGTTGACCCTAGGTAGCTCTGTGGCCAAAAGATGCTTCTCAGTACTTAATCCTGACTCCACTACATCCCCATGTGGCCCAAATCAGGAAATGTTGCTATGGGAATGAGAAAGAAATTACCTGGTTTGAATCTTCTGCTAAAATCAAAAAAGTTCTGCAGTTAGCAAAATCTGACCTAGTCTTCAGAGTGTGCATTCTTACGGGGAGAGATGAAGAAGCAGAAATTAGCCTTCATGTTTTAATCCTGTTATCAGCAGTTTCTTGCGGAGAAATGAATGATAATTTTCTCTTTCTCAGTGTGTTCTTGTGACCCTTTATTTACTTTCATTACTTGTCAGTCCATCATCCAGAAAATTTTTCATCATTGTACTTTTATTGCAGTAAGAACTTTGACTAAACTATATGAAACATGTGCATCTATAAAATTCAGATGAGATATATAATGAATACAATGCTCTAGCATGTCTCTAATATTAAAAGTATGTTGAACAAGATATCAGAAACTCAGAAATGTGTAGGTGGTAGCACAGTGTTTCAATAATCTTAACTTCTAATAACAAAATGTAGCCTATAATAGCTCAGAGAAATCGTCTTTCATGACTTCTCCCTTGCCACTAAAATGTAGAACTTGAAATTTGGAAACTGGTCAGCATGAAGTGTTTTGCATGATGCTACATATACTGGAAGTTTGTGCAACTTTAACTGTCATGAACAAGATCTAATTAAAAAGAAAATCAAGAAATAAGTAACACCTTGCCTAAATATCTTCAGCTTAACACATGCTATTGAATCAACAGGTCTCACTAACAAATGTTAGTAAAATAGCTGCAGAATGATTCACGCCAGTGAGACAGATGAGTGAGTATCAATATCAGAATTTTGAAGAAGAAAAATCACAGGAATCCTAAGGATTCAATCCAGAAAAGTTTGCATTTTCTCTAAGTTTGCAGTCATTAAAGAGAACCGAAGATGCTAATTTCTTTGCTAAAATTAATTGCCACAAAATGTAGCAGATGCCAAAATATCAATGGGTTGTAAAAGCAATTGAAAACACTAATAAAAGAAAGACTGTTAATTAACCATAGAGTTGTCATTCAGGAAATTTAAGAACACAAGGAAACATCACTGGACTCTTCCCTTACTATTATATTCCTGCCTATCCTGGATACAAAGGAATGTGAACACTCAATTTGATCTAATAGAAGCAATCTTAATTTCTTGTTATGTTCCATACCTCCTCAGAGAATCTCTGTAATATTTCAATGAATTTTACTTTTGAAAAAAACCCACCAAACAACAGATCAAGTGTCAGCTGAGATACTACAAGTTGTTTTCTACTTTGCAAAGGGACAGGGCTTCCTCTATAACTAATTGCACACCAAGCATGCAGCAAAGTAAGCCTCTTGGGAAGTAAATGATCCAAGAACGGTTTAACTATATCAGGATTACATGCTTCAGGGATTTAGCTGAAGCAGAAGGATTTGCATGGTATGAAACTCCTGTGAAATCTCTCAACAAAAAGATGTTTTTCTTTCTTTCACATGATGTGTGGTCCAGTAGCTTCTATTCAGTGTTTTATTTTTTTCAGCAATCCAAAATACTGAAAGACACTTAGTAGTCCAAAAGCCAGCTACATTCTTAATAAGGTCTGCATATTTTTTTAAAGTGTAGTCTCAGAGAAAGTGATTATTCAGAAGGGTTAGGCAGTGCTCCTATTTTGTTGTTGAAAAGCCAGGAAGTTGCAGTGCAGAGAAGAAGAAGAAGCTTATTTTTTTCAAATAGTGATGCAAGTACACATATTTGCTGAGAATGCTCATGCAGGATAACATGACAGGAGCTTTGGCCATGCACCTTCAATTGCATTTTGTTACCTACTTTGGAATCTGAAGTCATGGCAAAGTTGGTCAACAGTGCTTGCTGTATCAGCAGTTCTTTGACAGATCTGTATAACCACTATAATGTGGGCATCATTTGCCCCCATTTGCTTTAGGCCATGCATTATTCTCCAGTTCATAGTTTCATAAAGCTGTGGAATAACCTTTCTCTAGGAGAACTTTTAAAAAAAGAACATAGTAAAAAAATTTAGATGTAGTCATAAATATGATAAATGGCTTGCCAGAAACTACATTAAATAGCAGTGATATCAGCCCAGAGATGAGTTCTCCAACAATCCTATTGCAAGCCTGTGTGGATGAAAGATTCACTATGTGCTTGCTTTTCATGGACATCATTTAATGGAACATCCTATGTCACTAGTCATTTGCACTCCAAATACAGAAGACTTGTGTGTGTTTACCATTTCATCACACTTTCCTCCTTCTCCTATTAAATGATAGGAAAAGAAATCAGAAAAGGCACAAGCTGTGCCTCCCACTCCTTTCTGTAGCACTTTATCCATACTCTTTTGACTGTCCCTATTGTCATTGGGTTTTTTGTTTGGTTGGGGTTTTTTGGATAGTCTTCGTCCAGGTTTTCTCACTGCTTCTCTGCACTGTAATGCCCCAGAGGGCAATTTGGATACTCACCTTAGTGCTGAGTCCTGCAGCAAGATCCTGAGTTTGAGCACAAACTATGTCTGCATTTTGCACAGTGGCTCTGTTTTCGCAGCACTCCAGGGACCCTCATTGAAAATCTGCCTAGCAGGTAAGTTCATGGACGAGCTGCTCCCTGTCTGAACAGAGCAATGCTATATGGAGTTAGTCCTTGTCAGAACCCAGCCCACAGTTGCATACAAACTACATAAAAATCTTTCAAAATAAAGGTTCCTTTACGAATTACTCCTGCTGTATTTTTCCAAGGGACGTGTCTTCTAAATAGTAACTTAGAATATTGGTATACTATACATAAAGAAACTCACATATTTTTAAAGAACACTAGTTTGACAGTAAGTGTTGCAGAGATGAAAGAACAAAATAGGAGAGCAGACCTCAATGATGAAACCAAACAAAGACTACCAATTCTAGGTGCCTGTGGAAAAAAAGAACAGGAAAGAAATAGCACTTCCTTTGACAGTGACAGCAAAGATCTGAAAATAGGAACAGAAAGTCTACTGTCAGGATGACTTTATTACAGCCTGTTTGGGGATCTTTAAGTTGCTTGCAGCAATGCATCTTGTTCAGCTCCTCAGCCTCACTGATGCACCAAGCTTGACCTTGTGTCTTGGAAATACACTCACCATCAGTCAAGCTTGCTTACATTAATGTAGACCACTTGTATTTATCATAGTAATATACTCCTTTTATATTTATTGCATGCTGCCTCCTTTAGTAGAGCTTTGATATCAGATTGACCCAGATGTTTGTACAGTGTACATGGAGGTACTGTTGCTTTTGTGGCTTACATAAACTGAAGAGCGGACCTGAAAAGACACACAGGGCCAGGCTATGTGGAAAAAAAACCCAAACAGAAGAAACATACCAAATTGCAGTTAAATCATGCCACAATATTGACAACATCTCAAACAACATTTTTACACCTCAAGGCATTTATAGCAATTATTCAACACAGACTATGTATTATTTTAACCCCTGATTATAACAGATTTGACAGCTTACATTGTGGCATGGTAATCATTACTAAAGCTATCCCGATTCCTGCATCAGTGTTTAGAGGTGAAATGAGAAAGGTTCAGTGAATAATCCCAATTTGTAAAAACAGCAGGTTTTATTTGGCTCTGATTACTCACCTAGTATACTTTCACTGATGTATAAACAAACAAACCAGATATGCTTTAGTGTTCATGGCATAAGGCTATTTGAGAGCAAGCCATGCAGGTACTGGCTGACCCCTTTTACTCAGTGTGTGATTCAGTCCCTTATGTGAGAGCGCTGCACTGGAAAGATGTGTCAGATTAAAGAAGAGTAAGAAATACTCTATGGTCTCTTTTTGGAAAGGTTTCACAGCATTCAGTCTATTGGAAGTCTGCCTTCTGCTTTTTCCAGACTATGGATATAACAGCTAGCAACCAAATTACTGAGACTTAAGGAGTTACCAGCTGGCAGATAAGCTGTGCTACCTAATAGCATGAATGCTCCTTGTCTGTTACAAGTGAGAAATAAAATGTGTGAGCTGAAATTATGAAGGTGGTTTGTATAAAAAAATAAATATTTTATTTCACTGAGCCTCATCTCAATGCTACTTATACAAAATTGCAACTCTGACCTTTGCAATGATTTGAGCTAATGCTTTTTTGTTCTACCTATGGATTAGATGATATATACAGTCATCCGTTGCAGCTCAATGACAAATGTGAAACCTATGGAAACTAGCGATGGAGAGTCAATTGCTTTTGATTGTCTTCCCATATCTGATATTTGGTTCAGCTTATGTCAAACATCATAAGAGGTATGTGTCAAAATTAGGAGACATGAATTGTTTGCCAGTTTGAATAGGATTTTTATGTCCATAACCTGAATTGTTTATGGAATCAGGGACATGGAAATTATAACAATGACCGAAGAACACAAACAGGATATAATTTATTAAGCTCATTCTACTCAGTGTATTGGCTACAATGTTGAGTAGCAGCTTTATTTTTTGATTTTCCTATTTTTTTAATTCTTTATCTTGGCCTTAGTAGGAGGTTTGCTACTATAGGTCGGAAAATGGTTATTAGTAGATCTAAAGTGATTTTTCTATTTGATTTTCCACTCCTGTATATTTATTACTTCTTATTTATTGGTTTGCAAAGTCGTTGAAGAAACCAGTGCTGTGCTCTTGGAAATATCTTAGTCAAAACAGGCTTGAGACTTTTCTCCCTCCGCACAATGCTTGATGTGGTATATGACTACAGCTCCTGCGAGGGCTTTAGATTTCAGATTGACAGCATCTAAAAAAGAAGTGAAAAGAGAAAGCAAAAAGTGGAGACATTCAACTGCTACAGCACTTTTCTTAAGTGAAATCCTAGGGGCCAGATTCTATGTCACTCCACATTGTGTGCATTTAAGTTACACCACTGGAAATTGTAAAGCGGATATAATTTGCTTCCAGGTCTCAGTATGGCAGCACTTTACATTACCAGACACTGCTGTTAGGGGCCATTGAAGAATCGTGCAGGAGAGTTTTTTCCCTCCCTTAGAGATATGAAATTGTCTCCAGAAAGAAATGGTACAAGTGTCGTTGCATGGACTTTCTCTTGTTAAATGTGCACTGGGGAAGGCTTGAAAATGTATAGCAGCCTGGCGACCTGGGATTCTCCTCCAGCTCTAATTTCTGTTATCAAGGAGAAGAAGGATAGAGACAATATTGAATTATACCTGAGGCACAAGGATTCCTGGAGCTGATCATCTCTCCCAGAAAAATGTCAGTCTAAAAGGTTTTCCAATACTTCTCACTAGCAGTTTTGACATGTGAATTTCAGGTGTTTCTTTGAACTCTATCTGATGTTGTTGATAATATTTATTATCACAAATGTCAGGATACTGTCCCAGTTGCTTTATTATTGAACTTGCTTTACGTGACCTTCCACAAGATTATTAGTCTGCAGTGGTTTGTGAAACTTCATAAGGTCCAGCATGAGCTTCCTGTGATGACAGGAGAGCAAATGATTAGAAACACTCTATCTCCACAAGCCATATGGTCAGCAATACAAGGACCCTTAATACAACTCTTCTGGAGTTGCTTTTGCCCTGTTTTCTCTCTTTAATCTTTGACCTAAGCAGTTCAGGCTGAATGCTTCGGATGCCTTTCTGATAGGTTTTGGGGAATTATATTTAAGTGCTTGCAACCTAGGGATCTCAGGTACAAAAGGTTATAGACCTACCTCTGGACACATTTGGACAGCCCTTTCAAAACAAATGAGAAACAAAACCTCTTTCATTGCCCACTGGACTCCGGACAATGTTACTGATGTACTGGTTGATTCTGTTTTGCAAACGTTCATATACTCCTTGAACACTCTTTTGAAAATTCTGAGCTAACAAGGGAGAAGGGGGAAGGAAAATGCTTCTTTGATAACCATGTCTTAAAATACTATTTAACAGTGTGGTAAAGAACTTGAGAATCTACTTCCTCTCATCTTTTCCATGAGATGGGCATGTGCACTTCTTCAAAACTGGTGCTGAAACCACCACCTTAGTAGCATTTTAAAGTAGTTTTGCTTCACCTGGAGGACAAACAAATGTATCTTTTAGAAAAATATCCTTAGCAACTGGAAGTTTTTTTCATCTAGATCTTCTTTCTGTGTGTCCCAGCAATTGTACAGCCTGCTCTCCTGCTGCTAATACTGACTAGCTGTAACAGATGTTTTTGCCTGTCTTTTAAGGGATTTTCTCAGATACAACAAATATCTTAGAATCAGAAAATGCACAAAGAGACATCTATTATTTTATGGTACTTCCTTAATTCTAACCATTATTAATGCTTCAGTAACTGTGCCTTTATCTCTTTTGACAAGCTAATACAATCAACCCTGCTACTTCAGCTCATCGACTATCAGTATGGGAATATCATGTTCCAGTGAAATTGTTAACCATTAATAGGCACAGTGCTGAAATATTAACCCATTTTGTCTCTCCAGGGCATTATAATCAAGAGATTGAGTAGGATTTAAAATGTATGTGTGGAGATTGCTACAGTACATAGCACACCAAACTATAACTTAAAACATATGCTGAAGAAACCCATTCTTTTCATATGCAATATATAACTGAAATGATAATTAGAGACAGAATGTTTACCGATCTTTCACAGGAAGATATTAAAAAGGTGTCTACTGCTGCATCATCAATTGTTTTATTCTGCTACTCTGGAAGAGATGTAAGTTATGAAGGAAATACCATAATGAACTTCCCACATAGATGAGTTAAATTGAAAGAGAACTCCCACCAGAGTGTATTATGCTGATCACTTTACTTGTGTCTTTCATATGCTTCTGCACAAACACCAATCTTCTTGCCCTTATCTGTCTTATCATTTGCCATCTCAATCAGTAAAATAAATTCTAGTGTAATGCATGAACCTTTAGTGAGCTTCCACATTTCACCAATCATTATAGCAGCAGTATAAGAAAGGCCCTCTTTTGTTAATAAAACCAAAGTACACCACAGCATCCTTCCAACAGCCAAAAGGTGCTAGCTATATTTCCAATGTTGTGTGTCTGCCTTTGACTTTCTCTCTAAAAGACCTCTCCTAAGGTATATGCCAGAATCAGAATACCTGATAGTTAGCTGCATCATTTTGCTGATTTTTGTCTTATTCTTTAAAAAAAGTGGATGAGGTGAACATCCTAGGGATGACAAACCAGAGATAAGAAAAGAAACTTTCTTGCCAGCTTCCATCTGTATAAGTTACTGAGGCAGCCAGATAATCTTGTAAAAAATGAGGTAAATCATAAGGAACATCACAGTTTGAATGGTTTTTGTCTTTCATTTACCTGACAATGCCTTAGACGTGTTCAAATACCATTATTTCTGGAATGTCCATAATACACAGCTCTGATAATTAAAAGAGATTTCTTGCCCTTAACCTCTCATTTTCGCAGTGAGTCTGTTAACATGAAACATTACCCAATTGCTAAGTCTAGGTATTGATTATTTCAAGCTGTACATGGACTAATATTGTTTTCCTTGTGGACAGACTAATGTATTTGTCCACAACAAAGGACAGATAGATGTACATCTTTTCTTCAGAGCTCAGAGATTAATTTTTAGAAGGAAACCAGACAAAATGACTTGCACTGCTGTTAAGCAGTTTCTTTCTTAATTTTCTTTCTTCTCCCACTGAGGGGACCAGTTATAACACAATACTTCAATTTTTGCCACAAGAAAGGTAGGGAGCAGCTGCTTTCACAGAGGAGGAAACACAAGCTTTGTAGAATAAAGAAAGCTTGCGCACTTTTTATTAAAAACTGCATTTTACAACTGAAACATAACCTGCAGATAAAACAGCTGATATGGCTATTTTGTTGGTTGTTAAAGAGTTTATACTACATTAAATTGACTCCCATGGGTTTAATTTTTCAGTGCTGTTACAGCCACCAACCTTTCTTATTGAGAAGGTCAATAGGCACAATGTGAAGTCTTGTAAATCATTGCCTTGCTACTTTTGTAATATGTAATGTGACCCTTTTCACACACCTTAAAAATTATAAACCAAAGCACATACTGTATGTCAAACAAATAAATCAGCTTCTATAAATACAGTCTTTCTTTTGGTTCTGGACAGATTAATTCTACTGCATTTCATATGTTTTAAATTGTTTTTGGCTTCACAGGCCAAGATCTGCTTTTATATTTGGAAAGCAGATATCCTGGATTTAATCTATTTTAAAAGCTTAATAGAAACAAATTGACCCTGAAAGCATATTTTAAAATTATTCCACTAAAAGTCTTAACAACTACAAACATTAAATAAATTAAATGATTATACTGAAAAAAAAAATCTTGACAGCTGATAGAAACTTTTAAAGTGAAATTTTGAAAAGGAGAAAGAACAAGTGAGAATTAAGCTCAACAATGACCTAATAACCAGTGCTCCAGGGATTTTTTCCACAAGTGTATTTGCTAGCCACGTTTCACATGCAAACTGAAATTCTTAATGTGACATCTGGGAAAACTGAGTCAGTGAAGGATGTGTTTTATATGGGAAACTGTAGTGGTACTATGGAAAAAGTTGTTTTAACCAGGAGACTGTTTGCTCAGCAGAAAGCAGGATATTTTTGCCTCGTATTCTTGTGTGATTTTGTCTCATAATCTTCATGCCTATTACCACCTGTATCTCAAGTCCACACTTACAATCCTCTATATCAGTCAACAGTGAGAAATAGATGTCTTTGGTCCTAGTCCTCACAGTTTCTGTCTCTGCTGTTGGAGGAAAAGGATTGGTCAGAGGCATTTGAAAGGGAACATATATAAGAAAGGGATAATATTAGAATTAAGGCAATATAGTTTAAAAAAAAAAAGATATGCAAAAGCTCTGAAACCTATGAGGCTTTATATATCCCTCAGTCACAGTCTACAGTGAAGTGACTGTGGCTTTGGACACTGTCAGTATCAGTGAGGAAAGGAGGAGATGTGTTTGTTGCAGATGTGACTTTCACAATGCAAGCAAATTCCATGTTGTGGAGCTGAACCCATCATGAGATGTCCCTTGAATTTCAGCTGGGTGAGTGTTGTACAAAGGCTTCATAACTGTGTTCCTGTGATGACCTGATTATTCTGCTACTGATTTTGCCAAAGAAGTTTAATATGAGAATTTGCCTATTTTTATCTATTTTATCATGTCTTCATCAGCTTATTGTTCTGATGATTCTTTTTTTCTTCCTTCCTCTATTTCCGCTATCCCAGATTTTACAGTATTCATTGTTAAAATGAAACATTCACAGTTCGTGCTTATTGCAGTATTCAAGGACTTGGAGAGACACTCCTCTGACACAAAGTCCATCAAGAATGTAGTACAAAACAAGAATGAGGTTGTTGGGCTAGCAATGAATGATCTTAAAGGGTCTAAGATAGCTGGGAAGTTTTGTTATTGGTGAATTAGTCTTTTACCTAGCTCCATGAAAGAAATGAAAGCACAGTGCTTCTTGCATTGTACTTTTATCCTTGTATCCAGATAAAATCTGACATGACATAAAATACTTTCCCATGAGAAGAACTGGATATATCTATAGATCATGTCTAGGCTGACAACCAGGTTGTGATCTGCACAATTCCCTGATACGGACTTGCATTATTTTTTTTGAGAGCACCTTTTTTTGAGTGTGGAAAGTTGTAACTGACACTGTCCTACAAAAACCTGTGTTCAAGTCATGCTGTAACTGTAATTAGGGAAAAGGTACTGCTTGGTCTTTGTGGTTCATTTGATGTAAGGGCCAAAAAAGTTTGAATTCAGTGATATTTTGATCAAATCAGATCTGCTTGCCATTGCTATTCTGACTGTTTTAATTCATAAAAATAATCTGTGTGCTCACATTTACTTTATTTCAGACAGAAAAATCCCTTTGATTTAAACACTCTTCCTTTTCCCCCACCTCTCCAGGGAGCTTTCCCAAAAGAGTTATCAGATCTGCCCTTCAATTCCTAGCCTTTTCTCTACAGTTCTTCCAAACAGGTAAAGTAGACCTGGAAGTCAACCTGATTTATGTCCTATATTTTATCTCAGAATATGTTTAGGGGAGAAAGCTGTGATACAAAATGCTGGGAGTCCGTGAGTTACACCATGTAATATAGATATGGAAAATATTTTCTCCTTTTATTTCTTTCTTCTTTTTTTTTCTTTTTTTTTGTTGTTTACATTTTAAAATATGCATTTTACACACACATGAAAAAAGGTACATAAGACTTACTTTACTGAATGCATACAGCTGAAAAATAAGGCATAGTCTAAATTATTTTTGGTTATCAATCTTATCTGAAAAGTTTCTGAAATTTCAGTGCAGATATAATGATTTTAGGATAAAGCTCACATTTTTTTTTTTAACCTGTGTCAGTATTATTGGACTTATTAGGCAACAGGTAGAAACTGATGCATGGGTAGTTTCACCTGAATATGAGGAAGAACTTCTTTACTGTGCAGGTGACGGAGCACTGGAACAGATTGCCGAGAGAGGTTGTGGAGTCTCCGTCACCAGAGGTATTCAAGAACTGTCTGGACACAGTCCTGTGCAATGTGCTCTACAATGGTCCTGCTTGATGATGATGATGATCCGCTGTGAGCCGTTCCAACCTTATCCATTCAGTGATTCTGTGATATAAACACTGTGATGGGAAATGGCCTTCCTATGCCCATACCCAATGTATCTGCAAAAACAGGGCTCATCTTCGTTGTCTTCTCTCTGTTTTCTTTTTTTTAAGAACACCTCCTCCAAAACAAAAAAAATCCAAACCCAAACCTAATCCCTCAGACCTTGTAATCTTTTAATCCAAAAAAGTCCCACACATTGGTAGAAAAATAGTGGCTCAACCAATGACATAATAACTTCAAATTTAAAACTAGTTGTGGGGGACTTGGACTAAAATACATTTGTAACTGTGATAAACTACAATATAAGAAGAATTTTACCTATTAGAGTTTTACATGAGACTTGTGAAAATATTTGGCAGTATAATATCTAACACGTTCCAGTAAGTTACAACATTTTAATTGTCACACAAAGAAAAGAAAATATAAATATTAAATATGTGAATAGTTAGTACTGTAACAAAAGTCCAGGTAAGCTTTTTTTGTAATCTAAAAAGGGAAGTCAAGACTGGATAATTTATTAATTAATTTGCCTTTATAAAATTTTATTTAGAAATGTGTTTTATATAATGAAATATACATGAAATATAAATGTTTCAGATGATTTTAAGAAAAATGTTTTACTGACAATGAAATATCCACAATCCAGCAATAAATGCAGTCATGTAATTGGTTATGCTATGACTTCTTTAACTTCAAGATTTTTAGGTGTCAGTAATAATTACATGGTGTATTCATTTATTATCCTATGTCAAAGAATATGCAATTGACTTCAAATGACATTAGCAAGCCTGAAAGCTTAAGATTTTAAAATATTTCAAAATACTAAAATAATCAGTTTTTAGAGCTTTTAAAATAGAATTTCAAGAATATTAGGGTTTTACACTGAAAATAGGTATTCTAAAATATACGGTGATGTTACTAGATAATTATGTAATTTAAAATGTAGTTCAGTATCTGAACTAACCTACCCTCTCTAATCTAGGATTCAAAGGATGTTGAATGTTAAAAGATTTTCATTAGTTAAAGCAATATCATATTGATTGAGCGTAATAGTCTTTTGGGAAATTGCTCAGATGTTTAATCAAAACAGGAGCTCCCAAGGGTGCAGAAAGTTCCTGTTCTGCCGTGTTGGTTGTGGAGACCACGGCAAGATCTCTTCACTGATCCTGGCAGTCATTCACAATGTGCATTTTATGTGGGTGTCCGAAATGGTATAGTGCTGAAAAAGTCCTTATTACTCATGCTTTCATTTCTGCTGCAGTGTTGTACAGGTATCAGTGGTGTGGAGTACAGAGCAGCTGTAGCAAGTTGTGGGGCCAAGAGAATTGCAGAGATGGGTCTCTTTCTTTTCCTGCTTGAACCCTCTTTTACCTCTCTCTCTTTCTATTGCTTTCAGTCCTAAAGATATGCTTGGGAAGTTCGCTTTCCTGTGGACTTCTGTTTTCCATTTCCAACTGTATAAACAGAGTTTGCTGGCAATGGAGCCAAGGGCTCCTTCCTCCCTCTGTCATTTACCCTTTTGAGGCTCTCTGGTGGGCCCATCAGACCTTTCGTTTTATTGAATTCTGCACAGTGTAGTCAGGTTGATATGTTACAGTAAGGTGTGATACAGCAGCAGGGTTCACAGTGACCCTCTGTCAGGAGCACAGGGAGGGGACACCAGCAGATGTGTATCAGAGGCAGCCTGGTTATTCCAGGCTGCACAAGTGCCATGTGTTGAGGTGGTTTCCTTCTCTCACCTCTGAGAAGATTCAAATCAGTGCTACATAACTTCATGCCAAATACTATTCATGGACAGATGTATGCATGGCTGGAATTCTGGTAGCCTTCTAAAAAGTAATCTTTATTTATTTTTAGATTCACTGAATGTGTCCTATTGACTTTGGTGTAATTTATTAAAATGCACAAAGATCTCTCTCCTTTCAAAGGCAAAAGCTGGAAAGATGATTGGAATAGAGATCCCTGCCAACTCCCTTCTCCATCTCAGAGAAAGGAAGCATCCCACATCCCACTTGCTGGAAAGGCACCTGAATTTAGGTTGCCTCCAAATGTGTGGAGGCTTCTTTCTGCAGAGGATCCACTGAAGTATGAGGATTGCTCGTGCTGGCACTCAGCATCACCCCAGTTGCCACAGACGATCATGAGGTGAAAGGTGGAATCCCAGACAGCCAGGCCCCAGGCTATATTTGCCTTTATCATGAATAGAGCATGGTAGTCAAGTGTAAAGAGGAAGCCAAAGTATTTAATGAAAAATTGACTATATTTGTTCAGCTGAATTGTGGCAAATGCCAGCAAGGCAGTGCCATTATGATGTAGGTCACTGGAAATCAGGGCAGCCCCTGGGAAAACCAGTACCAAGGGACCTTGGCACAGAGGCTGTTTTGCATGCCCTTGATCAGCAGTTAAAGTAGTGGGCTTGTTGCTCCCAACTTGTTCAGACAGCCCCTCAGTAAGTTTTAAGAGTCTAATTTAAAAGAAGAAGCTTTAATTTGGTTGCTTAAAATGTGAATCAGGAAATTTTAGTTTTCAGAGATGCTGAACATCTGCAGCCTCTACTGAGCTCAAAAGGCATAAAGGGTGGCAGCCACATGGTGAGGTGCAGGAGAACATTATACTTGAAGTCCAGCTATCCACTCACTTCACTGGGCTTGGATTTGGATGCTTCATTTAGGGAAACAAAGTTAAGTCATTACGGCCTTCGACCTTGAACTCTGTGCTTCAGTTTTATCTTCCATGAGGCAACAGTAAAATTCACCTACAGTATTTTGAATCAGGAGAAAGAAATTAAATACACCATGAGCTGAATCATTGCATAATTGTACATTTTTATTGTGTTTATATAATCAAAAGTAATATACCATGCGATTAAAGAGCACTCCATCTTTAAAACCCCTGTGATACCAGTTTCTTTCTTTTTTTTCTGGGTAAGGTGTGATAGTGTATGCATATGTTTAGCAAAATGTCCTTGAAAAATAAAATAACATGTGAAACTCATTTTTTATTTTGCAGTAAACTTCATAACACTTTCTCAGATTCCATCCATCAGATGGATTTCCAGTTTATCTTATGTGTGAGAAATGACCTTATAACCTATATGTGACAGTTGTTCCAGTTTTATTAAGTGCCCTGCCCACTGGTAGCATTGTGGCATTACTCACAGATATTTGTGTTCTACTACAGAAAACCAAAGGAAATTATTCTTCTTCTATATTTAACTATAGTGTCTTCCTTTAGCCCCATGTCACTTAGAAGTACCTTGCAACAGGATAGTTTTGCTTTTAAATTGGAAAAAGAATACTGTTTGTTTTTGTTTTTGTTTTTTTTTTCTGTGTTCAGAGCTTTGGAAAATGCAGCTTTCTTTTCTGAAAACATTTGCAAGCCTTTTAATTGGCTTCTGTTTAAAGGAATATTTCTATGTAGAAGCTGCCACCTGTATGAAGAATGAGGAGGTAAATTGATTTCCATGTAGAGTTCATGGAAAGCTGTCAGAAAAGGAGGAAACACGTAGCTCGAATCAGTCCTCTAAAGAATTCATCTGTTAGGAATCAGGGAAAGAACTAAACCTAAATGAGTTTACTAATAAGGTTAATTTAAAAATTATTCTAAAGGATTGTTATTACTATTATTATGAAAGAGGTTTATTATAACTTTTCCTATTTTCAGTCTCAAATGTCAGCAGTAATGACATCTTCCATGAGCATCATATTCATTATAGCACCCTGGGGCTGTGCACTCTGCTCACCTTTTTTATCTCTGACTCTCTCTGCTGGTTTTAATTCAGCATAAGGTACAATATGAATGCCTTGTCATGGGACACAAGTCATTGCACAGATGCCAGCTCTTCTGAAAGCAATTGAGAGTCTGTATGTGAAAATGCACCTTTGGTTAAAATAGTGTCCACAGCTATGGAACTGCCAGATGTTTCATAGGCATCTCTGATGTAAGAATACCAGAAAAGATAATGCTCCACATCACAGATGGGAGTTTTGGCTGAAGGCAAAATGAAGAGAACAATTAGTATTCCTAGCATAATGAGATTAAAAAATGCTGCAATAGATGTTCCAAATTATTAAAAGGTATTGTGATAAGGGGTCTTCTGCAAACACAAAGGCAGAATTATGCAAAGCAAGGTTTTAATCTAATTTATTTTCCATGCCTTTTATTGACAAATAGCTAATGAAAATTACTCACATTTTCGCTCTATCTTATCAAGCACTGCTAATGAAAAGCCCCACTGTTTTGCATGTATGTTGCATTGTTTCATAAAATTTTCAGCAGCCTATGACTTACTAAATAAAGTTGTCACTCAAGCCTCATTTCCTGCCTGACTGCAACGAATCAAAATGGACACTGAATTAATGCTGAATATTGTCTGTGTTTGATGAGATCTCTGCAAGATCTCTGTTCTGTCACCTCTAATGCACTCTGCTTGAGGGACTTCTCTGATTTCCTATTGTTTCCAGGAAAATATGAGATATTACAAATGTGTCCCTGAACTCATCTAATTTATGCCTTTGAGGATTTTTTTACAGGAATGAAGAGAAATTAAAAAAAATGGGAGCATTCATCATTGCTTTACAAGACTCCTAGTCAGAAGGGCTTGCGAAAGTAGAAAAATAAGTACTATGTTTTGCTTGTTCTGTGTCTTTAATAATACAACTGAAGTGTTAATATTTTGAGTACTTGTTGTAGGATTAGGAAACAAAGTAAAATTTAACCTTAAAGCACTGAAATATTTTCATGAGAACTATGAATACAGAAAGATATAGCAATTGCAGTACAGTATTTACAACTTTGCAGGCTGGTATCTGCATTTCCATTTTGCATATGTTAGAGACGTATATTATACAAGCAGACAGCAGCAAACCTGTATTGAGTTCCTTAAACTTTTCCTTTATAAATGATTCATGCAATTTGTACATACTGAACCTCTCACACCTTTGCTGCTAATGTCAATAGGATGAAATGCCACTGTTGCCTTTGGGGCTGTTCTTTTGGTGTGACAGTGCAGGTGATTAGCACGTGGCTCGGGAGGTAGGAAAATTTGGACGGCAGAGAAATTGCAATCTGTTCTCAGAGTTTTCTTCTGAATGGGTCCAAGAGCTGAGCTACTGCATAAGGAAATGTGACCTCTTCCTTCACCTGGGTTTTGTAAGATAAGGCTGACACAGGAGCATGTTCAAAGGCAAGGCTCAGCAGAGCCCAGAGGCATTTCCTTGATGTCTGCTCTGAAGCACCTACACCTCAGAGAAAGTCAGGGTTAAGCGGCACCCTGTCTTTTGCATGCCTATTGCCAAGTTGGACAAGTCCCTACACATTGTTTTATATTCCCTGAATGCCAGTAAGACTCAGCCACAAGTTGGTTGCTTCTGGGGAGGTAGGACGTGTCAGCATCAGGTGGGAATGTAGCCTCGGGGCCAATATTCAGCCTGCTGCCAATCCTAAATAATTTTTGGGCTCTACTCCTCTGTCTCCACTTTTTATCTTCCTGTACCACCCAACATCAAATATTACAGGTCATTTTTAGATGATTTAATCATGTGCTGCCTTTTTTTTTCTTTTTTTTAAAAAAATATCTTTCTCCTCCTCCAGCTCTGACTTTCATGCATAACATTTGCCCTGGGCAAAGGGGTAGGTTAATTTCTTCTCTCCTATCTCCTTCCCATTTACCACAGAGTAATAAAGCTGATTGTTACTGGGGTCTGAAGACTACCTGAAACAGAACAAGAAACCATTAACATTCTTCAAGGAAAAGTTATATCCAGGGAGCCAGGAAGCTCTGTTCTGTTTCAGTAAAATGAGGTATCACCAATGAGATGGCTATAAACCATCTCATTCTTTTTACACTGTTGCTGAAATGGCTCTGCATTATTGATGATATTTGTTTATTTACTCGATGATTAGCAGTGTAAGGATGCTTAAGAACAAATACAATGAAGCTCTTCCAGCTTCTGGTGACCATGTCATTATTCCCATCTCCCCTGAAGCCTCATGATGAAGTATAAAGGCTGTCCTAGGCTGCACCATTTTCAAATATGTTAAAAGCATAGTGAAATAAGCACAGAATTCATATTGCTCTGCCTGGTTGAGATTAGATAAAACTGCAATATTAGATTGCCTAGGATTTTGTTCTATTTGGAGAGAATGCAATAGGAATCACAATTTGAGCTCTCAATTACAGCTGCATTCTAGAGTGTAGGCAATCTCAACTAATAATAAAAATATTTGATGAACACAGATCTTCTTGTTGGATAATACACACAAGGGGCTTCATTAACCATCCCGAGTTTTGCCTCAAGCTGTGTGAGTGCCTTGCAGAAGATATTAATTTTGTATGTTAATGTTTGTGTCATCAGATATTCTTCTTTACACATTGGGTTAACACATAGTGTTAGTTTTCACACTGTGTTGAAAAGTATAGTTTCTATGTGTTTCTTGCATTAAACATACAATCCTCTTACTTCCATTAGTGAAGCCATCTTCATAAGTGGTGTTTTGTCACTTTTATTCAGACAAAGTTCACAACTAGTCACTGCTTTGTTGGGAAAATCTGTCTATGTTCAACATACCATGACGTTGATGAGTCCTGTGGCATGAGTGAAGGTAAAGTGAGACATCTTCTCACTTCAGGTGAAAGTTGTCCCCAGAGACCCTCAAGAGAACATGGCCAAGACTCCTCAGGGCTCATTATATGATAGATCTTGGGTGGAAGGGGTGGCTGAGGCAAAAGAGAAGCAGTGCTCTTCAGTGACTGGAAGAGTAGCTCAGTTACGATGCATGTCTTAGAAGCCTGGGCAATTTCTGTGTGTAGATGTGGGCCTGTGCCTATGTTACTCTTGTTGTGTCTTACTGAAGTAAAAAACTGTAATTTCAGAGAATGTGCATATGGTCAGCCTTGTTGACTCCACCGAAGGGATCAAAATCCCTTAGTTACTGCACTGCATGCCTGGAAATTTATCTACAGCCTCTGAATTAGAACAAACTATGGAGGTCTGTTGAGAGGTAAACTTGGACACAGATCAGAGGATAATGTGTGCCAGAGTTCTCACCCCAATAAGCATACACAGATGTGTGCAAATGCAAACTGATAGACAACACTTAACTGGGGACTAATACGGACATACTTTGGAGAGAATTACACTGAAGTTTTTCAGTGAATGAGACAATAGGTAGTGGTTCCAAGGGTGAAAGGTCTAGGAAAAGGCAACCAGGAACAGACCAGTGCTACAGTCCATTAAAGCACAGGACACAGGGAATAAGGAACTGAATCCTCTGACTAGTGAGGGAGCTCTTACCAGACTTCAGGTCTTCATGTGGGTGCACAACGTAAAAGGATGCCAACAATGCAGCAACACAACTTTTAAAAGGAGCCTTTTGCAAGAAGCTAAAGAAGCCGTGGACTACATGATTCTTATGGGCTGGTTCATAACAAAGCAATCTGTCCAGCTAAACTGGAAATAACTATCTGGTGGACCATATAGCTGCTGAGTAAAACATGCAAAACACAAGCATACAGCTCTTCTGATCCATTCCTGGCTATTGCCTTAAACGTTTCAAGCGGTGCTTATATATTGCTCTTAATACAACTACCTGTCTAAGAAACAGTGACTGGTAACAAGACATCTTACCTTAATTTGTACCTCTCCATTGCATCCCCTAGAAGCTCTAAACATAGTCTGAAAGATGCCTGCTCTCAGCAGGCAGATCCACACATGATTTGATTTTCATCAAGTCTCTGAGGTAGAACTTGATATGTGTTTGATGTAATTCTCACAAAAAACTCAAACTGTCAGTCCTCCCCCCCCCAAAAAAAAAAGAAACCAAACCAAAACCCCAAAAAAAACAACCAACCAACCAACCAAACAAAAAAAAAACACAAAAAAAGAAAGATAAAATTAGTATGCAGCAAAATGCAGGCACATGGAGAGCTGGACACTATTCAGATTTAATGTTTGCCTCTTTCTGATTTATTAACCCAATACAGATGCACCTGTTTCTTTTGAGCAGTGTCCTATTCTCTTCCCAGTTTTCCACTTGCACTGCCAGAGGCACAACAAGAATAGCTGGTTTGCCAAAATGTGCACAGTAACCGCTGGCTGGAGAAGGATGAGGATCTAAAGCAGTCACAATGTCATTTAAACACAGGTATATTCCTGCATCCTATAGCAGCGATTAAAAACATCACACTTTATTTCAACATAGTGTTTTGGCAGAAGAGCAGACAAAAAAATGTTAATGATGGAGAAGACAAGTAATCTTAAGACACTAATTCTTTATAGTTCTTCCTTGGGTTCCCTGTGTAACCTCAGTGACATCACATGGACCATGGTTTTCAACTCTGTATTCATGAAGTTCTCCCCAAACCACCACCAGCACTTGAGCCTACATTGGGTCTTAAGCACTCATGTGCAGCTCAGCACTCCAGAGCCTTACCAACTGAGTATGGATAGGTCAACACACTCACCTCATCCCATCACCCACACAAGCACATCTTATTCCTGAAGGCTACTTGTAAAGAGAATGAAAAGACTATTCTGGCAAGGAGCAATACGGAAGCTGAGCTACAGAGCAATTTACTTCTCTTTCTGTAGTTACTAATCACTGGGTTAGGGATCTCTCCTTTACATGTTAACCACTGCGTGCTCACTGAAAACCAACAAACTAAACCTAAGCTCTTTTAAGATTTTGTTATAATGAATCCCCTCCCTCCAGTGCATCTGAAATTCAGCTGAAATTGCCAGCTTCCCTAGTTTCAAATCCGAGCAACGAGGTTTGACATGACTAACTGCCCATAAACAATCAAAATAAAAAATGCTTTTCTGCTTTAAAGTGTTGTACAGTTTGTGAGGAAACTTTCTGGAGACAGAGATACCATGACCATGTCTGAGGATGAAGAAACATGTAAGGAAAGCAAATCAGAGGCACTAAACCTTTTAAAGATTTCATTTAGCTAACATCCTTCCACTGTTTCAAATAGCAGCAAGAACTTTTTTGAGCTGGCCAGGGTCATGTGGGGCAGACACAATCCCATGACCACCTTCCCTCAGCAAGAACCAGGGCTACTGGACCCCCAGCTGTCATCCTCCTTGTAACTCCTTCCATTTTCTCAAGGCTGGCAAGCAGCCTCTGCCTCCTGCACCAAATAAACCCACTTGAAGGGCCATAGGCGGCATTGACTGTGAACAATGCAAGACAACAGTGCAGAACACATGCTTAGTGGTTCACCATTCATCAGGTATTGCTCATGCTAATGAAACTGTAATTCTTGCTGAGTGGGGATAGCAAACTTACAGCAAAAATTAGTTTAAATATTTAGTTACTTTGGTTATTGAAATAAGAACTCTAAACAATTTCCGGACCTACATAACATCCTTGTGGGAGAAAATAGTCTCTGGAATATATTAATGTTCTGGGCTGTTGTGGAATAAATACAACTTTCCTCTAACATTTTAACTACAGATTTTCTGGAAAATAACAGAATAAACCATATTAAAAAAACCTTTACCCCAGGCTACTATAATGAAGAAAAAGTGTTCCAAATGTGAACTAATGAAGTACAAAGTAATGAATATTTAATTTGTATAATTTACCAAAGTGCAGTTAGGAATCCAAATTACATTCTTCACAAACAAAATGTTCATTAGGCCTTTACTGTAGCTTGCATGCAATCATTATATTTTTTTCCTGTATTACTATTACTATGGTATTACACAAAGGTGAATGAACATCTCATTGAGAGGGTCTAGAAGGTTCAAAGGAAGAAAAGGAAACAAGGAAGCAGTGGTGTCTATTAAATTTAAATAAGCTACCTGTTTACAGTGAAAAAGATAAAAGACTAAGCACAGCAAAAGAGCAACTGAGAAAAGGCATAGAAAAGGTAATTGAGTTTTACATTACGGGCTTCTTCACTTGGCAGTGTGAATATTATTGAATTAGCCCTATTACTATAAAGATTACACAAAAGGAGAACAGTGTGAAGGCTTGGTATGAAACTTTAAAAATATCAGTGGAGGTGAGATAAGTGCTACCAAAACTATGCACAGGAATGTATCAGAGAAAGAATATACTGGTTTGTTTTTTTTTCAATAGAACTGAACTATGGTGTGATGTGAATTTTAATAGGAGCACACAGAAAAATGAAAATGGGAACAGCTAAAAGAGTCCATGCACAAAGGGAAGGATTTCACAGACAGAACCTGCACAGTAAATATCAAGAGGTGAAATATTTGTATTAAAGGGAATGTCCTTCATACCATAGCTTTATTTAACAGACTATCCCTTGACACATCCTCTCTGTCTCCAGCTTTCCAAGTTGACTCTGGTACAAGGTCACATATTTACCTGAAATATGGATTTCATGTTGTTTCATATTTTCTAAGTAAGAATTAAAGGTCAGCAAACTTAAATTACTGAATGTGGACCGAAAAACTGTGCTCTTTTTGAGTGCAGAAGATCAAACCAAAGAGGTGCAGCATTGCTTCACCCCATTTTCCAACTTTTCTTTCTTCAATGCAACTCAAATTTATATCTGCTCCCTATACATTACTTAGCTACTGACACAGATTTTTATGCAAAGCACCTCCATAAGGTGTTTGAACAATCTCTAAAATCATAGCATAACACACTCAATGTTTCACACTTTTATTCCAGAAGGTATCAGGGTTATCCTGTGAAAATGACTTAAAATCAGACTGCTTTTTTCATACCTCACTGAAGTGGGAGAATGGGGCTACTGTACAGGAGTACTTACACTGGCACCAGGGATCCTGATTAGCCATAAGAAGTTCTAATGCCTCAGGCTGGCAAGAAAGTCTAATCGGGTATTAAAAGAACATTATTTTGACAAATTATACATTCTAGGAGTGTATATAGGCAGCATGCTGGGTTCTGCACTTTGTCATCCCCATCTCTGAATGAAAGATTGAATTGCCCTTGCCACAGGTCACCCCCATCCATTCCCACAGCTTACTCAGCGCTGTAAGTTAGCAATGCAGCCCAACTGGAAGGAGTTTTGGACAGCTGGCAAGCAGAGTCCAAGGGGATCTCCTGCCTGTTTGATGCAACTCCTGTTCACCTGAAGACAGAGCAGACAGAGCCTCCCAGGAGCTCAGCCTTGGCAACTTCAGGTGTTGTCAATGGAAGAGCCCAGCAGGGTGCTGGACCCATACCCCTCCATTTAGCGAGCTGTTTGCAGAACATGGGAATGCAGCACAGAAATGTGCAAATGTTGATCCATGAGAGACTGAAGACAGAAGGTGAAGCAATTAAAAAACTTTAGGAAAGATTATAGGAAAGATGCAAGCTACTATCTAAACATAACCAATGATAGGTCCTGAACATAATTGCACGTGAATGGACAATTTTCAGGTTTTACCACAGATATTGCTCTTGCTGTCTTGGGGTAATTTAATAGAAAAGTGAGTAATTCCCATCTTTTTGTTCCTCAAAGAGATCAGCAGTGATGTGACACTAAGGAAGCTAAAGTGAGGCACAGGGATATGGAAAAGAGAGGTGAGCTGAGTCCATAGTAGCTGCTACAGCACAGGAAAATGCCATTGACCTCCCAGGGAAATGTCACCGACCTCAATTCTCAGGAGTGTATTAGCTCAATGTCAAATGACCAGTTTAATTTACCACCTCAATTTGCTCTGGACTCCATTTCCATGTGCCTTAGTTGGGCATATCAATACCTGTCCTGTGAGGACAGTGCAGTTTTGCTTGAGTACCCAGCTGTGGAAGACAGTCCCTTGTTTGGAATAGGATGCTACACCAGAGGCATCGGTATGATTTCCTGGAAGTCAAAGAATGCTTTTGTTTTATGGAGTGCAACATAATCCTATAAAACACGGATGGTTGGAAGGTGGCCTCCTTGGAAGTCCATGGACTAGGTTTACCTGAGAGTAGATGTGCTATGCCTCCACTCACAGATATGTTGTGCAATGGGAAGGCTGGCTGTGACAACCTGCAGTTTCACAAATGCCTTATAAGCTGAACCAAACCCAACTGCAGCCCTTCAATCTTTTGTTCTTCCTCCATTTCTGTCTCCAACTACTTTCTTTACTTTTTCTTTACCATCCCTGTAGTAATGCCTACTCCCCTGCACAGGTTTGTCTCCATCCCATCTGAGCTTTGTGTGAGGAAATAACAGCTCTGATTATGAAATTACCAGTATATGGGCTTAATTAAGACCTGTGATGATGATATTTGCTTCATGTTCTTGGCCATGTCAATAATCCAAATGCAAACACTACGAAAAGTGATATAGCAGGGATTACGCAGTCTCTGATTATGCCAGACAAGATCCAGCAAGATCACGTTTTGTATATAGCTGTTAGCATGGAAAAGACAAAAGAAAGGAAAGTTGGTGGAATAGAGAAGGACATGGATGTGCACGTGGAACAGCACTGAACAGACATGAGCTGGGCATAGTGAAGAGGGAAGTGGTGTGGCCAGGGAAACTGACCCCAGGTCAGAAAGCAGCTGCCCCATACTGAGCATTCGCCTTCCAGTCAGCACTGAAATGTGTTTTAGCCAAAGCCAAATGCCAAAACTGGAACTGAAATGTGGCCAGTGCCTATAAGTAGCCCTTCTCCTGATGAAATAACTGTGTGTTGGTGAGTAGAAGAGCAGATGAACATTTTGATGGAAAACTTAGCACAAAATGACAGATTTCTATGCTAGCTACAGAGGGGGTTAGGTATTATCCAACCATCATCATCTGAAATAGTGGCAAAAGAGAAGTGAATGGCGATGATGCAAGCTGTGGATTCAGAATATCCAACCTCTTTTTACAGGTTTGCTGCATCACTGAAGCAGTTCTAACAAGAACCATGGACTGGACCATTTTGTAGTGAACTGCATTCTGGTTTCCCAAAAATGACCCAAGAGTGATACTGGTATTTAAACAACTGGGGTCTGGTTCTGTTGGCAGGGAGTAAGATATTATTCTTTAAGGTTAAACTGTGGATATAATGTAAATATTTTCACTGTGTCTAGTGGTTCTTCAGTGCAGTTGTGCAATGCTCCTCAGGTGAGCAACCTCCTGAGAGCAGTGTTTGCTGTTTGGCCCTTGGATTTTCAGGGTCATGCTTGCAACATGCAGCTCTCCCTTGAAGTGAGATTTTGATAAAAAATGCTTCCCTACAATAGCTTCAGAAATACAATGAATTAGACTGGGGAGTAAGTAATTTGTGTTGATGCATTTCCAGCCCCAAGGGTGGGAGACCCCCTAATTCCCTGCCTTATCCCTTCTGCAGAAACTGGGAGGAGTTCTCACAAAAGAAATGAGGTGAGAGCGCAGACTTGAAGGTAAGCCTGGCTCAGATGAGAAGATTAAAGGCAATTTGCTATTCACATCAAAATGACTTTGGAGCAATGTTCTATAAATATTAGAAATTTCATCAGTTTATTTTTATCATATGTAAGCATATTCCTTTTCCTTCCTGAACATAAATGAACTGGCTTAATCTTACTCTTTTTCATTTAATAGAATTATTATTCCTTTTGCATCTCCCCTGCTGCTTCATATCACTGCTGAGTATTTATTAAGAACTAGTAAAATTCATGGATTTTTCTTGCTTGCCAGAAACAGAAAAATACAGAAAGTAGGCAAAGTGCAATCTTTTGCACTTATTCAACAGGGAATGCTATAGCTATGACATACTATTAGATTATATAAAGAAAGGTAGTAAAATTGTTGAAATGAAGCAAAAATTTTCATATTTCATGACCCAATCTTGCAAACGGCTGATGCTGCAGTTTTCACAAAAAAATGGCATGATAGGCAGGAAGACCATGGCAGTTTCAGTTGCACAATACTGTATTATGGGAAACAGGACCAGAAAACACAATTTTTCAATCTGTTTCAGTCTGGGGATAAGTCTAATAAGTTTTGTCTGGAATGAAGACTGCATTGCAAATTGAAGCCCCTAGTCAAAAAGCTCTCCTTAGTCTTCTGCATTCCCAAAATCAATTGCCTTTTACCTTTTTTATCCCCTCATTTTTCTTTTTTCACCATTTTTCTTTTTTCCCTATTTTCTTACGATTCCTCAAAAATCTTTCACTTTCTCCAGGGATCTACTTGTTAAAACTCTATTCACAAAAAGAGGAGATGAAGACCCCACTTCTCAAAGAAATCTGTACATTTAATTCTCATCAAAAAGATGTGGGCTCATGTTAGTACATTTGATATTTGCAAATTCAAAATGTATCTCACAAAACTTCTCTGAAAAGGAATTATATTCATTGTGCATGGAAAATTCTCAGCTCATATTACTAGTAAGCATTTTTTGCAAACCGGTAAATAATTGTGATAATTTTATTTTAATTTTATGATCACATCTCAATTATAATAAGTAACTACACATATCAAACCTTTAGCATGTTAAAAAATAATTTTTTCAAACACTTGATAATATGTAGGAATCATTCAAATTGTGAAAAATCTGCAGGGAGATCTTTGGAAATAATTAAAAATGTTTTATTCAGATGTTAGTAACATAAGGTGTAAATTTTGTGCCTTGAAGTGTCATCGTGCATCCACAAGACAGGATTATTTAAAGATTCCTGAATATATTCTTGGCCTTATGTTTGTTTTTCTGTGTATATACACATATATAAGTAAAAGAGTACATATATACTATACGTGTACATACTACATATATATACTCTTGCATAAACACACAGAGATATACCTGTCTATTTATTTCCATTTATCCATAGACAGATATTCAAGTTCTTGCCACACCTAGTTTTGTGGAATGCACTGTGTATTCTTTATCTTTCTTATAAAGCCATAAGGATGTATAGAAAGCCAGGCACAAGTCCAGATGTCATATAGAACATCACGTTTAAAATGGTGATCAGTCCAAAAAAGGGGGAGAGCATGCACAAAGCGTGTCTGAAAAATTAAAACTGATCTAGTGTCCTCATTACCTCCACCAACAATATGTAGAAGGCAGGAGGATTTGTGGTCTGGTACCACTAAAGACTGATTCAAGATAATTAACGGCATGGGACCATGGTATAAAATGTCTTGATCAGCCACTCAGAGAAATGATAAGAACCACCATGATGATGGTCTGAGAAGACCTTGTAGATTTGCAGGATTCACAGAACATGGAAGATGCCCAGAAATAGGGAACAACAACCCACATTACAGTTTGGTTTAGTTTAGGGCAACTGGTAGTACAGAAGTTTACATGCATCTTCATTTATTGCAGAATACATATTTTCAGCTCTGGATGGAATCTTTGAGGAACAACCTGAGTAGGATGAATGTGTAGGGCTGAGAAACTAGTTTGGAAAAGATCCTAAAAAAAAAGGAATTTTGGAAGAAAATAAGGTGAGGGACTTGTGCCATGACCCTCATTTACGCAACACCTGCTCAGGATATACAAAAATCTGTAATGGGACATATGGATCCCAGCCTATGACTTTATGGAAGGGCAGAGCCTGAGCACCTGTGAACTTCTCAGTCAGAGTGGATCTGTCTCATTAACTCAACCCACTCACACTATGGATGACTTGAGCTGGATCAGCAGGTGAAATACTTTTTCACAAGGTAAAGAAAGAGGGTGCAGGTCGTAGTTGATGCTGTGCTTATGTCTGCCTTACTCTTCACCCCGCTCAATAGTCACTGCCATAGGTGAGCTTAAGGAAAGCAAATAAATTGTCATTAAGCAGATTCCACTATACTTAAATGAGTAATCACATTGAAAAATATCACTGAAGGAGGAAAAGGGAAGTGAAAAATATTTATGGACAATTATAAAAGTGGCTACTTCATACAGAGACTTGAAAGCAAGGATTCTGAAACTGATATATTCATGAGACTCAAGGAAGAGACCCAGAGGTAAGACAACAGGAAGTTGAGAAGGTGACATTTTGGTTGATCTGGAAGAATAGGTGTCAGAGAGGCTAATAAGTCATCTCTCAGAGAGAAAGTCTTGTCACTGACAGTGCTGGAGGTTAGGAGACCAGAGACAGCTTCAGGGGCAGCCTTGAAAATTCAGTTCTGGAGGTACTGAGTTTGATACGGGATGGCAGCCAATCCAAGCTGAAATATTCAAGAAAAGGAGTATGAGCCTGAGAGCATGAATATGCAGTGGAATGAGAAGTAAATTTGAGAATTGTTAGTAAAACCAAATGGATAAATCTACTCAGTAATAAGAAAAAGACTAGAGGAAGATGACAGCCACAGACAAAGAACTTGCACTATTATTCATAATTGGATATGTCTTTACTTCCCATTTATCAACACCTCATTTAACCAATATGCAGGTTCATAGGCAGTTAGCAAAATGAGGAGGATCCTGGAAATTACAAAACAGAGTAATGAATATCTGGTTTAAATGACACGGCAGATAGTTTAAATGACCTCCACTGTCCCAAATACTATAAAAATTAGGCACTTCTCACTGTACGAGTTTATAAGCTGACTGCAAACTTTCATGCGGACAGAAGTATGACATCTGTCCAAAGAATGTACACAGAAAGACACTTAGCCCTGCTAAAACCTTAATGCTGAAGGTATTGCTTTTCTGATTTTCTCAGAACTGATTTGTTGAAGCACTGTCATTTTAATATACTTCCTATTCGAACCAGATATTTAATGGTAAACAATTCACTACATGATCTCTGGTGAATATCAAAGACTCATTTGCAATGAAATAAACTAAAACTGCCAAAAGTTAAAAAAGCAAATCTGTAAAACAAACCTTTGCCTTTGAAATTAACTACTTTTTGAAACATCTCTTACACAAAAAGCAAAGCAAAGCAGGAAAGCAAACCAACAAGGAACCTAGAGAGACTAAAGAGGATGAAACCAGACCAAATGACAGATCACAAACCTGGGGAATCAAGTAATATGCAAATAGTGGTAATCAACAAGGATAACAGGAAAAGCATGATCAAAGCTCAACTCTTCTGATATGAATTACTCCTAGGATATGCTAGAAGTGCATTAGCACCCTGTAACCACAATAAAAGAGTCAAACAAAATAATTCGTATCAAAGAGTAGCACACAGAAAGAAAGAATACATAATAAAGTAACACATGGTAAGCAGGTTCCACCTCTTGCCTACAATTAATTCAAGAAAGGGAAAAATGATCTCACTGAGATGCATGACATTAAAGTAAAAATTAACGAGGAAAAAAACCCAAAAGCCAGTAACAACAGAAAAAACAAACCAGCAGCCAAGATTCTGCATAAAAGAGCTGAAAGCATTTGAAGGACTGAAAACATGATGAAACATAGCAAGCCTCTCAGGAACCATGGAACTAATTAAGCCACATTTCCTAGGGATCCTCTATATTCCTTATCTTCTCAAGAAATAAACCCACTTTCTTTCATTCTTGTGAATCCCACCTCCAACATTTGTTATATATCTTTTTCAGTACACACTGCTATCCCCATAGTCTTATGGGAACTTTTATAATCCTTCTATGTCACTTACAGCCCCACAGTGCTCTAACAATTCCCTGACAACAGCCTTTCCCATGCCCCTACCTACCTTCATGTCCCTTATAACCTTCAGTGACACCCTCCAGCACATCCCATGTTTCTGGCATCCCCACTCTGGGTTGTCCTTACTCCCATGTGCCCTGTGCTTCACCAAGTCACGGAACTGCAGCAATTGGAAGGACTTCTGGATGTCTCCAGTCTGACTCACCTTGCCCAAGCAGAGTCAAGTAGAAGAGGTTACTCAAAGGTATGGCCAGTTGGGGTTTGAATACCTCCAGGGACGGAGACTCCACAGTCTCTCCGGGCCACCTTTGTCTGTGTTTGACAACACTCATAGTAAAACAGCTTTTCTTATTTTTAAGTGGAATTAACTATGCAATAGGTTTGTTCTGTGACCCTCAATATGTCCCCCAGTGTGACCAGCTCTGAGCCATACCACATTCACCTGCTCAGAGTAACCTTAACCTCAAATCTGCATGTCTTGCACTGGCATGCAGAGGTTGTCATCTCCCAAGTCATCTACCACTGTGCTTTGCTTGCTGGCCAGGCAGGGGCTGTGCCCCTGGCCAGGATGTAATGGGCCATGTGCATGAACAGCTGGCAGCCTTTTTGCTGCTAGGCAAACCAAATATAACCATCAGGGCTGACCTCCCTCTCTTTATTCTTGGCAGTAGTCTTAATAAGGTCCTTTCCTCTATGCAGTCATCACTTGACATGCAATTGTCCCTTCACTTGGCTCGAGACAGGCAGTGCATTCAAAAACTTTTGACAGGTGCTAACAAAGAAAGCCCAAACTTCAATGAGGTTGTTTTATTCCTTCCCATTGACAGTGCTTTTAAGTAAGACTCTGAAGCTACTTTAAGTCTCCAAAGATGGGAGGAGTTAGGCCTACAAATTAACATCAGCACCTAGCCATAGACTGCATTGAGAATAAAGTGATAAGACTGGAGATGGTCTTGTGACCCAAAGTGAAATTTAAGATGGTCATGATGGATATTATTACCATCTCTCTTCAGTCAGGGCAAGTACTTGAGAGCCAATAATAAGGTCATTTCTGAAAAAAAGACAGCATACTTCAAAAATCTTGAACCAGGCAATCTATTCCATACAAATCATAGCTACTGTGATCCCTGGGCATTGGTCTTTTTAACAAAGCTTTCAGGAGCAAAATGATATTTAAGCAAGAGAAAACAAGATCATGCCAGATTCACTTGATAGATCAGTGAATGGCAGTGAGCACACCTTCAGCTCGGAGATAATTTTTCTTTCTTCCAAGGAATCTGAAGAACAAGATTCATATAAAAATAGCTTGTCATAAAAAAAACAAAACAGGTTGCCTGGGGAAAAGAGGAAAACTATTCTAAAAGAGCATCTGAATCTATGAATGAAATGAACTAATTTAGTAACACTGAAAAATATTGCAGAGACCAGCTTCCAGCTGAGACAAGTTTAGTAAAGCACCTCCTGGCTTAGCATTTTGGCTCACCTGGTAGAAATGTGTTGAGGGTCTCAGCTGGAGCTTCAGCTGTGCTAATGTGCAGGACACACATTGGAAGTCCAGATACCAGATGGGGGATTTTGCTTACTGCTTAAATCAGCTCTCATGGCTGGCCACCAGTTGGCAAGCCCAGAAGCATTTTAGGTTTTGTATCATGCTAAAAAGCATAATAGCAAAGAGGGGAAATGAAGAACATGACTACAAAGGTAATCCTATTCTCAAGCAAACATAAAATGTGATTGCTTTCTGTGTGATTATAGGAGTCTTGTACTTGTCATTGAAATCTGATGTGTAATGATTCTCATTTTAAAGACTATGTAAATAAAAAGATATCAGTGTATATGAACATATACAGGGAGTCTTAGCTAAAATGCTACAATCTTGGAAACACTATGGATATTTACGTGTTTTGGAATCCCAACTGAGAGAAAGCTACATACTGATGTATGTGACCAAGTATGCCCTTTGCTGCTTTAGCATATTGAATCTATTTCCAAAGCTACCTTTCATTGATTTAGGAGCCAGGGATCTAACTGTCTTTGAGAAGCTTCAATTTGTTGTTAGCTTAAATTTTCTGCAGGGCCAAACATATATTTTGTAAGGCTAATACTGTATGGCCAGATGACAACAATTGCACAGCCTAAGACTATCTCCACTCCAAGTTTCTTTATTTCAAATACAGTCCTATACTCATCTATCAAAACAGCTCCCAGACTTGAGCTAGAGAGTTGAGCAACTCAGAGTGCAAATAGGGTCAGTCCATGATATTACATATTCAAATGTCAATTCAGTTGGCTGGTAAATTGATGCTTTGGGCTACTAAGGCCACTAAGTCCAGCCTCAGTAGTAGTACAATATTTTCTATTGCATTTGTCACAATGTGTCCTTCAGCTCTACAATCTTAGGTCAGAAAACACACTTTCACTATTGTGAGGGCTTCTTAATCTCCCTTGAAGAACCTCATGGACACTTTTGGTCAGCTCACTCAGAAACTAAAATTGATCTGGTAATTACAATCATCTTATGCACTCCTATAGTCAAATGTTGTATATTAAGTTATTGTCAAAGTAAAAATATAGTAATATATTAGAAAAATATGCTATAATGGGAAGACATAGAAAATTACAGTTATTTCCACACACTCCCATTTTACAGTATCACTCCGTATCACCATACTTTATTGTCATTACTATCTTTTGTTTACTCCTACCCTTTACTGTCACTATACTGTATAACTATTCTTTTCAACTCAAGCCCCCCAGAAATTCCAAATACATGGCAGGAGAATTTGGATCAGGATCCAATATAACTGACATCTAATCCTAACCCTTTGTGACCATTGAAATCAGGATGATGAATGTCAGTGCCTGAGGCTACAGTGTCATGTGGATTGCAGGTGATTCCAAATCAGAACACCATGTTAAAGATTTGCAGAGCTATCTAGGGACACCTATCTCATTTCCAACTTTCAGCTTTAGGCTAAACAAAGACCTCTTGTATTCTTAGAACCAAGTTACCATTCCAGAGGTATGAAGGGATTTTTAATTTTTAAATTTAAGAGCTTTTATGCTCCTCTGAAATGGATTAAACCCTTAGCCTGCGGTAAACAATACATAAACTGGGTAAATTTGAGACAGAAAGACTAGCGTCTCAGCACAAGAATCCAAAAGAAAACTCTCTTTAAAAGAAATTAATAATTTTTGCTGATTACTAGTTTTGATTTGTGAGCTGAAAGGATATAATCATATGACTAAGAGGCAAATAATCCTCAAGTGGAACAATTAAATTCCTATCAATTGTGATATAAGGACAGAGTAGTCATTTAAAGCTCTGGAGGTGCCTTTCTCTTTATTAAGTAAAGATCATCTACAATTACAGTGTTTAACTATTTGCAAAACTTCTCTGTATTTTCTGTCTCTGTAAAATGGCCATTTTAAACTGTTTCGCTTTTAACATGGTTATTTTTCAAACCTCAAAAGTAAATATCTTCATGTTTCATCATTCTTATGTGGCATTGAGCACTTTGGCTATTTTCCCCCATATCTCATAGTTCTGAGCACAACTTTTTACCCTGGATTGGATCACCGTCACAGCCATATCCAGTGTCTTTATGCCTGGGGTGATGTTCAAGTTTATTTTTCTACTCAATAAGTCACCATGCAAAGGACAAATACCCACCACCACTGCATTTTGACTGAACAGCCATGGGACCCATCTCCTGCATAGGTGTCAGTGCAAGGAGCTAACAGTTCTGTGTCCTGAGGATTTTATGGTGATAATCAAGGACATACTTTGCAAACAGAACTGCTGGTGAGGGCATGTAGATAGCTCAAGCATGGATCTGGAGCTGAAACTGGTTTTATATACTTGCTCTAATTTAGACAAACTCCACCCCACAACAGAATCTTCAGTCAGGATCTACAAAGCAGTACAGATTAAGTTTGTGGTACACCCCACAATTCACATAAAATGTCTGTGTGTGTGGTGTAGCTTTCTTCCTTACCATGTATCCAAGATTTTCTCCAGATGAAGCCAGGACTTAGGGGGAGACCTTACTTATCAATTTGGGTTTCTTCTCAGCTGCCTGTGGAGATTTTGCCCAGCTGTGCCATGAGAGACCAGGACAGACTGCACAGTAGACGCATAGGACCTTGATCACCCCTGGGAGAGGCTTCTCTCTCTTCACAGAGAATATAGGGACCTTGGGGTAAGCAAGCCTCTGTCCTAAAACCTTACAGCTAGGTGAGATGGATTCAGGCAATCTTTATCTGATGCACGCTGACACTCAGCATCCATTCGTGGCGCTGAGATAGAATACAATCAGGTTTAAGTCAGCTTGTCAAATTATCAAAGCCTGCATAAAAGAAACCAGAAATTCATTAAGAAACATAGTGAGATTTTATTGAAATGCTGATATTTTGGAACCTTTTTACAGTTCAGGCACTTAGAGCTCACCCTTAGTAAAACTGCAGTGAATATTGCCTTCCTGTTTAATAGGCATTAAATTGTTAAGATTTACTTATTTTTTTGTTTATTTGTATAGATTTGGAGGTTTTCCTTTGCTAAGGCACAAATTTTCCCTTAGTTTAGTACAGATATTTTTATTTTCAGCTGCAAGATAAAACTCAGTCATATCATAAAAAATCTTCTGTATGATACATATGTTTTCAAGAGGGCCCAGAAATGAATTTTAATATCTAGATTATTTGCATTTCTTCTTCCACTAAAGAGGGGAAGGAGCATAATCTCAACATTATCCTGATTTATACTTTATGGGAATGCATGTAAAAGAACATAAATACTATTACTGCAATTTTGTATCATATTTCATGTGTTTTTTTTTTTTTACTAGTGCTTCGCAGTTTCATCTGTTTACTGCTTTCCTCATGAAAGAAATGAGCATGTTGATATAAAATGTTACATCAAAAACACCTGTGAACATGCACTCCTGTTTACTGGATTTTAGAAAAAAAAGAAACTTGTTTCCAAGGTTCTGCTTTGCTACAGAGATAGGGGGTAAAGAGCTTTGGTTAAAATCTTTAAAAGTGCTGATAGATATAAAATATTGAGCTGTATTCCTGTTTCATTCATACATTAAAAAGAGGTTGGAGGGTACTTAGGAACAGAAGGAAATGGAATTAGAAGAATAGGATTGCTTGGTAGGATAACTAGAGAAGTCCTGGGCTCCGGGTTTGGTAATAATACTAGCATTAATGTAACTAGCTATATTGCTCTAGTCTGCAACTGTGGAAAGGACTCTGGAAAAAAGGGAGAGATTGTGTATGCTTTTTACATGTAATGGCAGTTTATTTCCTAAGATTGCTGTTGGAGCAGAAACCATATTTCACATTAATATCACTTAATATGTTATTCATTGCCCTGGGCTCCAGAAACGAGCAGTGAATTAGGTCATGGTGAATAAATACCTATCAGTGTCCATCAAATGACATTCCTCATCTCTTTTCCCTCTTTCTTCTGTTTCATGTGGTATCAAAATCTCATTCTGTTGTTTATCAGGCAGTACATGACAGAGCAAACCTTTCTGAGGTGGCTATAAATATATAGTTCCCATTACAGCTAGCATCAACCTCAATACAAAGGGTAAGGCTGATGTAAATCGCCCTCATTTTGATGAGGTATGTGCTGCATTTGGTCAAATGAGTACATTTTAAATGACCCTGAACTAATTACCTCTCAACAATATGGCACGAGGCCAAACCAAGGGCCAGCTCATGCTGCTAGAGCTGAGGTCTCTATGCTGTATCCAGGTCCATCACTTCTCTGTCCCCTTGCTTACAGGTTGACAAGAACTGATTTTAGGAAATGCTGACTTATGAATGATGACTTCTGAGGCTGCTCATCAGCAAATCATAGTTGCCCAACCTTTTTTTCTTTTTTTTTTTAAATGATCCCATTTTCTATTTATCTCATGTCCTGCACCTCAGACAGTTGTTGATATATTGCTATTTTGATATACATTGACATGTAGCTCCTGAAATACTACATAAGTGATGCAGGTTGCTGCAACAGTTAATTTATAGCCTGCAGACACCAGTGTAGCTCCTGGTGACGCCCAGACTGTGCAGGTGACACTCCGTCAGGCAACAGGCAGTTCCTCACACCTCAGCATTACTGGATAATGGAAGCTTAGCAATCTACCTCATCAAAATATGATCAGAACATTAAAATTAATGGGACATGTAAGATTGGTGACCTGCATTTAGCAATGAGTAAGTGTTATACAACTTTATTTGCCAATGACATCTGTCCCAGTCTCATCACTGGCCCTGTGGCTTTTTTGTTGTTTTTAGTGAAAGCCCAGCACTGCCCGTCAGAATGAAAATTCTCCAGGCACTGCCAAAGAAAAAGCCATCAGAGGTCTATCTATAGGGTTTTTTTGAAACTGCAACCTGAATTAAAAAATTGGCTTCTTTTCTGTGTGATAATTCCAGTCAGCTGATGGGCAGATACTTTTGTCACCTGGCTGAAATGACAACTAGTTTTGACTATACAGTTTCCCATTTGGGGAAAATTCACTTTAAATACCTAGTTAGAGACCTGTTACTATTTTAGGGCAATGCCCTGAAGGATCTCCAACTTGTCCCTTCTCTTTATGCAGTTATACTGCTTTAGTTAAGACTGTGGCAGCACAGCTGTCATAGATACTGTATTTTCAAGAGGCCATGGGATCTTTCTGAACACTGTAATGTAGTCATAAAAATGTACTTAGGGCTGCAACCTCTATTACAATGTGTGAGCCAAGAAACAGACTTACTTGACAAAAGCCTTCCCATCTCAAGCAGTTCGATTTTTTTTAAGTTCTACATGTGCAAAGCATGAACACATTTTAGTGACTAGGATAAAATTTTGCTGGACTACCCTTGAGCAAGAGTTTCTAGCAGTACAGGGGAATACAGAGGACCATGCATGCTGTTACTGAAGAAAGCTGTCTGCCTTTCTTTGGTGCCAGGAAAACAGATACAAAAATGAGTATCGTCCTGTCAATATAGTGTCACTGAGCACTAGACTAAAAAGCTGAGCCATGATTAACCCAATACAAGGCTGACAGGAAGAATGTTAATGGTGATGACATAAGTAGATGGGACTATGGTCTGCCTTATATGTAGGTTTAGTGAGACATCAGAGAATTAGTCTGTGCTCCTAGCATCTGACTTGGCTTTACTTCATTCATTTAGTGCTGCTTCTAGCTGCACTTCATGTGGTGTGCTTAGAAGAATTTTCCTGCCTGAAATGTAGAATAAATGTCTGTACCATTCAGGCAGGAATTTTACTTTTGCTATGGCAGGGGTTTCAATAATGAAAGCCAAAATTGTCTTTTGCCTCAGCCACAAGGGCTCAGATTTTTAGAGAACACATGGGAAAACAGACAGGAGGGAAATGGTCAGGGAAGTTGAAGTCAATCAAGGAAAGGTGGGAAGACAACATGAGTAAGCTACAGCACATTAAACCTCCACGTGGCTGTTTTCACTTGGAAATAAAATGTCCTTAACTGGCTGTGGATAGCTCCTAGAAGATACTCATGTAAGAATGCCAACTTTACAAATTTAATTCATGCACCTCACCTCCTCTGAGTACACTTGTGCAGATGAGCCCTAGTGAACACAAAGAGTGACTCTTGTCAGTTAAGCTGGATCTCTGCAGATAATTTCTGTCAGACTGACTTTTTTTTTTATTTTCTTTAAACTGTACTCAGATAAATACTCAAACTTTCTACCTAGGCTAGGTTTCCACTGAATTTTAAGGAAGAACTGATCCAAACTTTTGGTCTTCAGAATGAAAGGGAGTTTTTTGGGTGGATGGGGAGGAGTCCTAGAGTCTCTAGGTCAGTGGATATAAGAATGATTGAAGTAGGTATTGAGATTATAGACTTAAATATTGGGTTTAATAATGCTACCTGGTAAATAAAGTAAATGGAAAAAGCTGGAACGTTGTATTGATAAAAAGCAAGATAAGTGTTCAATTGAAAGGAGAAAATTATGTTCCTATTCAGTAAACAAACTATGTTTATTCAGAATTTGCAGATACTGGACAAGACTCAGGGCTGCTCAGAACGATGAAGTTTAGCTTTTGACTAAAGCAGGCTAAAATAGCTGCATGTTTTTTAAGAATTCTCTCTTTCTTGAACGTGGGCAAACACCATATTCGCCAGAAATCACAGCTCCAGGGGGATGTGCAGGAGAGAGCCATGACACCTAAGTCACACCTGAAAATAGTCATGCTTCAGGTCCATCTTCTGTCTGAACAGTGATGGACTACACTGACACCATCCTGAAAGGCTGGAGTGGTCCAAGGTGAAAACAGGACAGGGAATAAGTGGTAGGGTTAGCCATGAAGCAGAGTGGTAAATGAAGGACTGGATGGTTTAGGGCTCATATTTACTCAGTGTTAATTACACCAGTTTGAGCTATTGAACATAGCACACTGCATAGCCACAGGGACCCTATCTTTTCTTGTGAAAGGGATGCTGGAGATAGCCACATTTATATTTACAGTAATTTGTGCTACTGTGTGTCATCTCAGCAGTCTTTTGTACACAACATCTGAGGATATAAACAATTTTGTGTTGTCCTTGGAATTATCTAGGGTGCACAAAAAAAAATACAAAAGGATGGGGATTAAAGCTGGGATAGCTCTAGCTGACAAATTCCTTACAGATAAATTGGTATTACTGACCATTGTTTAAAGCTACTGGACACTAGATTTGGCAGACTGATTTGACAGTGTTCTTTTGTCTTTTCCCATGGATAATTTTTGTCTTCTCTTGCTTTGAAAGCTAACTCTCTTCCTTTGAAGGACAGTAAGCTTGACAGGGTTCAAGCTAAGCTTCTTGAACTTAAATCCAGCATGGATATCCCCTGACTGAATCAGCTTTAACTTGAATTGTGTGTATCTAATATTTCACACAATTATACTCCACAGCAGCTGAAGACTATGTGAATTCTAGTGCTAAATTTAATCAAGTGCTTGTCCAATGTGGAAGAGAACTATCTTTGGAATTAATGGAAAGAGACAAGTGGAATCAGTCCCTGGGATCTTGGTTCTGTCCACTATATACCAGAGGATGTCCCAGAGTAAAGACCTTCAGTAGCAGCTGGAGCCTGAAGTCTGATAATGTGACAACTTAAAACTGCAAGGTATGAAACCCATGAAGAATGGTACACTTCATCTGGACTGTAGAATCAACAAGAATTTAATAAGTTAATCAGATCATCACTGTTTGAGTGCACATAAATTTGAATTGTTTCCCCATTATGAAGTGCTTGTCTGTAAATTATTGCAGAGAAAGCCATTTTCAAATTAGTGTTTGAGCTATTAGAAAATACAAAGGGCATTTTCATTAATTGGAAGCAGCTTTTCTTCCTCTCTCTTTATCATTTCCTTTGTTACTAAGAATCAGTTTAGTGCTCAAATTTATTGATGTGTATGATTCAGTGGCATTATTTGTTTAGAATTGGTCCTATACCTGGTGGAATAAACTCATTAAGTGCAAATGAATAGTTATGTAGTCATCAACTAAAATGAGTCACTGCACTTCTCATTACAGTGCCTCTGAACACAGCTGGAAAGAAAGTCTCTGTGAAGGTTACAGCTTCCCTCTCAGAGGTAACCACCATTAATTTTCATCCCATCTTTGGAATGGCTTCTTGTTTACAGACAGCAAGACTCATTTTTCAGCAGAAGACTGTGGGTCCTTCTATCTGAGAATGTATCAAACCAGCCAGCAAATTATTTCATATTTTTCCTGCCACAATGCATTTGTTTCACAGTATATAGAAGCTTGCACTCATTAAGGAGAACTTTGGAAAATGCTTTAAAATCATTATTTTTGGGGATAAATATGATATAAATCTTCTACAGCTGACACATTTTCTGCCATTGAAGGCTGAAAGAAGAGAAGCAATTGCAGACTGCAGGATTCACTAGGTTCTCTGTTTCAGTAAAACTGCCCACAAGGACAGGAATTCCTCATTTCAGTTAGAACGCCTGTAAGGGAAATAACTCTAAACAATTAAGGCAAACTTGAGCATGGACTTCTCTTTTTGAGAAATAAGTGTCTCCACAAGCTTTGCCTACTTGTTTGGATGCTTCATAAGATAGGTAGACTGACCTCCATTTTGTTGATACTCATACTGTGCTAGCATCTATTTTGATGCCAGTATGACAGGGACTTGTATAAGGCACTAGCAGTAAGGCAATACATCTCAAGGGAACAAAGGACTCCTACTGACTTTTTACTGGCAACTGGAATATCTCAGTGCACCAGAGGCAAATATCTATAAACCAATACAACCTTTTTCAAAGTCAAAATGCATCACACTATATTTAGCATAAGCTTTTGAAAATCCTGTTGCTTGAGAGCTGTTTCACTGAGAATGCTGTATGGTAGAAAAAACATGTGGAAAAGAATTGCACTAAAATTGACAGTATCTAATCATCTTGCTCACAGCTACAAACAGCTCCGTTACTTGAGTTTTTCATCTAAACAGTCTTAATACATTTTGTAAGCATGTGGACTGTGTTTCTTCTTCCTGCTTGCTCAAAGCCTGAGTTCATTTGTCAGGAGGCCAGAGACATCTATGAAAGGAATATCAGCTGCTTCTGGCATTTGTAATATTGCCCTTAGGTCCACGCATTCCAAAATACATTGGAATCCCTCCACCTGTCTTACAACGCTTGTGGAGCACAGGTATGGTTGCAACAGTGTTTACACAAGATCAAAGCCAACACCCCTGGAACTCAGTAGGATTTTTTCTTACAAGGTCTGGGTATTTCAGGGAGAGTATGCCTATGGTCATGGTTATTTCACTTTAGACAACAGGAATTAGTTTTAGTTTCTTTACTTCTTTTTCAATTTTTTTTTTTTCTCCCTGGCACAGAAATGTAATTAAAGACCTGGGGAGACATTAGAAATGCAACCAATGAGACATTTGTTACAGCGCATATAAAGTTTGCTTCAATTAGGAATGCGGAATTGTATTACACAGCACATTAAATGGCACATTAGCAGATGTAAATGCTTCCATCAAACTAAAACTGGTTAGTTTGTTTGTTAGATTATTTTTTTTTTACAGTACTTGTGTGGTTTTCTGGTTTTCAACAGCAAACATAGAAGAACTGATTCAACGCTTCTCTATGTGTGGGTTCTAGATGTGGACCAATATAGCTTTTCTACCTGGACTACTGCATGCAACATGGCACATGAAAGCAACAGAGACAGGAAATGTTCTTTTAAATTGCACATTTAATTCCCAGAACCATCCCCCCATTAGAGATTTAAAATTCTAATTAATTTTAGATGTATTGTGAAAGCTGCTCCAAATATTACTTCTGTGCAGAGCATCTATATTCTAAGAATTCACCTTTCCTGGGAACTAAGGAAATTAAGAGCAGCTGAAAAGGTATCGACAGGAGAAAGACAGTGGTACAAAATGGGTGACCCCAATTTGGTTGAAAAATGGTGCATTATTCCCCAAAACATTTTCTCAGGGGAAGACATTTCTCTAAAAAGAGATTCAGTGCAGGAGAGTAAAGCAGGAGTCAGAAAAACAATGAAGAAAGTACTGGTGGAGCAGGAAGGGCTTATTGCTGTGTCTCCACCTGAAGCAGAATACCTCACCATAAAGATTTGAGGTTTAGCAAAGCTGCACCTCTGGCAAACTGAGCTCCCAGAGCCTTTTTGGCCTCCAGCAGTGCCACTGGGAGAGTATAGCAAAACAACAAAGATGTCACTGAGTTATAGAGTCTATTCGCTGTCCCACAGGGTACCTGTGATACAGAGTTCCTAACCTCCCACACTCAATCCCCTACTGAACCTAAGTCCAAGTATTTGAACTTAATTTTCCATGGGGTACCCTCAAGGGGAACCAGAGACAGAGCAGTCCTACCAGTATGTGTGAAACACTCACTATTTCTCTTGGCATTTCCATTCACTTTTGCTTTCACAGTCCTACAAGGTTCCTCACATGGGCATGAAATGCTGTAATATTTGCTTTCTGAGCAATTCAGCCAGTCAGCTTTGAATCAACCCACTGTGTGAGGCATCTCAGTAATATTATCTCATTTTCTGACTTTTACGTTCATTTGCCTTGTAGTCAAGTCACACAGAGATGAGAAACAAAGAGTAAACTCTTCTTTTCAGAAGGATCATGAGAGAGTTTTTATTTCCTAATTGGAAGACTTTTGATTCTAAGCAGAGAAAAAACACCAGCAAAACCATACCTTTACTCATACATCACATTTGTCTCAGTGTGCAAAATTAGATCATTACAAGCTGTAGCATCTTCATCAAGCAGCTTTTGAAACACAAAGGTCTCTGCCTGAAATAGAGTTAGTGGAGTTTTGTTCTTTGGGGTTTTTTTGGTGGGTTTTTGTTTGTTTGTTTGTTTTTTGTTGTGGTTTGGGGTTTGTGATTTTTTTTTTTAACTACTGCTCCCATAAAGTATAAAGTTATTCATGTTTCCACAGAGTGCTTGCTGATGATTATGAGCAATGAAGCTTTGGATCCAGCTATACGTGTGCTTCCATCTGTTGTTGGAGAAACCAATTCTGTCATCGTTACTTTCTTGTTAAAGACCAATTTCTTGAACTCATTTAAGATAGCTGTTACCCTGTGATCTTCACTGACAGTGTCAGTGGAATAGCTGCTTTTGTATTCAAATGTCCTGAGCACAAAAACTGCCGGTGGAAATATGTCTGTCTTAGGTGTTGAGCTGTGAGGAGAAAACACATTAATTTTCTACAGCTTATAATGAACTGATTCTCCAGTTGTTGAAGCACGTCATCTGACAGCAGGTCCTGGTTTGCAAGGATGTTTTTATATCCACTATGTCATTAATGATAAACTTACTTATCCATGAGTATCTGTGAAAGGATCCTGTGCTCAGAGAGTTCTTGGTTCATGTGCTTAGTCCCAGAGCAAATTTTACTTCTTCCAACAATACAACACCCACCAGGGAACTGTTCAATTGTATCTTTCTCCTTTTTTATGGATGTTGAAAACTGCTCTTGAGGACAATTCCAGAATATACTTCCTTCCCTCCTTCTGTCTGAAGGTTATTTTCAGGTTACTTTGGACATTTTTGTGTGAGCTGTAGTGATGCTTCAGATTATTTTACTGCCCAGAGCAGCATGCACGACATTTGAAACTCCAAAACTTGTTTTCACCCATCATCAGTAAAACTCATGACCCCATTCTCTCTGACAGTACAATTTTTTTTTCTCCCTAACACTCAAGCTAAATTACTGATGTCTCTGTATTTTTAACCTTTTACTCAATCTCAGGGTTTGTTCCCCCTACCATCTCTTTTCTCCTTTGTCCACAGCAGATGAGCTTTATTACCTTCTCTTCTCAGTGCTGCATGGCTAGAAGAAAGGTCTCCTGTTATGTGCTCTCACCCCTCTGCATAGAGCTTGTTTCCAAAAGGGACAGTCAGGTAGGTGTGGGAACCACAGCAAGTCTAAATCTGCAGCAGGCTCTGGTAAGGAAAGTGACTCGATGACACTCCTATTAGGTCAAAAAGTCCCTTGTATGTGTTTGGCAACATCTCCCCTCCGCTGCCTTATGGTAGAGGAACATGGCATGGGGGAACTCACTGCCCATCATTGCTTCTGCCTGGTGCTGAGCACTGCATCTCTGCATCACCACTCACCATCACATCATATCATATGATGAAAGACATGGAAAGTAAGCAGGCATAGGAAGGAAGATCATCAGCACTCACCAACCTCTTCAAACTGAAGTGCAGTCTGTTGCTTTACTTTCCCCCAACACCTTCATTAATGTCTTACTTCTGCTAAAGCAGATAGGTAATACAATGAGACAAGAGAGCTGGTGGCCTATTTTACATGGTGAGAGGACTGGTGTTATATCCCACTTTACTTTTTTGACATGTTGATTTGCAGTGCATGAGCAGACAGGAGCTGTCAATACTTTAACATCTGATGGGTAAACTGGGGTGAGTTTTGCTGACTGGAATACCATAACTGTGTAGCTGAAGGCATTTCTCCTCTCTAGGCTATAATGACAGGACCATTTTACGTTATCTTTCCTCTTTTTGCTTCCTTCAAAGAAATATGTGCATGTGACAGATTATATTAATGTGGCTAAGGCTTGTAACCAGTTTAAATGTGCAGTGATATGGTAGTTGCAATTGGGTGGAAGTGGTGGTATTGGTGAAGTTTTATGGACATTTGGTAAAACATTTTGAAATAATAAAGTAATAAAAGCTATTAATGACTCATCCATTTAATACTGTCATTGTAAACAAAGTAACAGCTATCACACCGCTGTTTTTATGTTTGTATTTAAAAGCAGATTTTCAATAACAAATCTGGAATCAGTCCAAGCCAGATCACACATACAGTTAAAAAGCTACATAGTAAAAAGCACAGATAAGACCTTTCATTACTGCTGTGCAGTAGAAAGTCCTAAGGAAAAATGAAAAAATAATTTGACGTCTCTTCTGACCTCCTTAATCCCCTTGTGGAGATTATGCTTGTTTGACCTGATCTAACCAGTTTTACCTCACTTTGTTGTTCCTGGAATGTATTACTCCAAATGCTAATGCCATGTATTCACTTTATTGATACAACCTGCACCACGGTGACAAGAATAGCCAGCTCTTGCATTCTGTAGGCCATTTCACTGTTTCTTATCCTTCTAGGTGGGCAAATGGTTTTCTGCTTTATTATTATATACTTGGACTTAACAAATAGTATGAGAAAAGCAATAAAAAAAGTGCATTCAATTTTCAGTATTAAGCCAATAAAGACTGAATATGTGATGACTTTTTCCTTGTGTATAGCAGTGGTGCTATTTCAAAGAAGCAATAGGAAACACAAAACCCACCTGTATTTAATCTCAACTAGTCTTGGTCTTCTCTGCCTGAAGTCAAAGGTATGTGCATAGGATGCACCAATGATTAGCTGTTGAATCAGCAAAAAGTGGTCCACAAGCCGCTCTACCAATGAAGACTTGTGGATGATAGGTAAATCTGAACCTCTGGCATAGCCCTGATGCTGCTCTGACACATCAGGTTGGATGCAAGGAGCCAGTGGCCCTGTACGGAGTGGTCCAGTTGGGTGCAGGATGCTTCAGCCTAGCAATTGGTTGGGATGCAGTTTGGCCTGACAGTTTGTCAGTATGATTCCTGAGAAGCTAAATTGCTTCATGTAATTGTGTGAAAACCTTCAGATTTTGGACCACTTAAGCATGTTGAACTGAATCAAAAGAACAACAAGTAGAGAAAGGCATAGGCATTCATAAGCCTGCAGAAATACTCCATTCTCATCTTTGTTACTTTTCCAAAGAGAAAATTCATACCTGTAACAATTCTGCACTTTTGGACTTCAAAATTAAGCTATAGAGAAAAATGAGTGCATGGTGAAAAAGCAAGGGCCAACTCTGGGTTTATATTGCTTTTGATTATGAGACGGTACAGTAGTCTACTGCATCCTGGAAGTTATGAAAACCAGAAAGAGTTTTTGAAAGCTTTTTCTGCTCTGAATGTGTTCTAAAAAGCTTGCCTTTTAGTTTCCTTATACTGGTATACATGGTTTGAAAGACTTTGTTCAGGCAATTGACCATCTTCATAATGCTAATGACTATTAAAAAGACCAAACGCTTGAATTTATTATATTTGGTCAGGTTGTAAATACGTAAAGAAAGATGACTGGCAATTTAGTAAATTCATGGTGATCGGGTTCATTTTGCAGTGTTTACTTTTTTTGAGTTCATCATAATGCTGTACAGCATTATGTGTAATTCCCTGTACAGCATTATTAGTAAGTCCCTGTGGAAGGTATCAGTCCCTTAGTGCTCAATTCCTTTACCCATTCTAAGTTGCAGACATTTAGTGAAAATAATAATAAAACCAGCAATATCCTTCACCACCCAAGTGAACACAAAAATTAATAATCTCAGAAAGTCTGTAGTCAACCTGACACAGTGAGCAATGCAAATATGGTACAAAGTCTATCTTTACATTTATTTGCAAATGTGTATAGATATGCTTCATATAAATTAATCCTCTATTTCATTATAAGGAAAGAATTATGTCTGTGGTCAAAAGGGTGTGGTACAGTTAATCTGATTTAGCACAGCATGGGAAAAATTAATTGAAAGTCAGAACTGCATAGTGTTTATTATAAAGTAATTTCACACCAGCTCAGGATTAGCATGGTAACAGGTGACAATAGGTCATTACTATGTTAATTGAAAGACAGCATGCTTTTGTAAAAAAAAAAAAAAAAAAAAAAGGGATAGAGACACAATGAAATGAAAAGGAAAAATATTAAAATGCAGTATTTTATCTAGGACTGTAGTTCTATGGGACATCTTCTAGGGAGAAGATAACTTCTGAAAAGAACTCGTAGGCTTTTGATGATAACCTTGCATTGTTCACCATACATGAAACAGGGCAGATGCTTGTGCATGTCTCCTGTGTGAGTTAAACTGGTCACCTCTCTTTCCACAAGAACAAGCTGCATCTCCAAAGCAGTGGCCTGACGTTCTCAGCTTGTTGACACTGCTCACTGTCCCAGGCACATGGAGGCAAAGGGAAGTGGAGGCTGCTTACTCACCTGACTTGTCCAAAGGCAGTGTGGGCTCGAACAAAGCCACTGGGAGCTGTGAGATTTTGCAGCAGTGTTTAACAGAAAAGAAAACTCTGGGTTTGTTCTTTGATTAGAGGATTAATAAAATAAAAAGACTTTCAAACCACCAATGGAAAATTGCCTGTCACTTCGATAGCATGCTGAAGCATGAAGCCAGGGCAAGCTCATCCTTCCACTTGAGCTGCAATGCCATTATTCCAGCTCTGAATGGGGACGGGTGCTGCAGGGCTCAGCTGCTCTCCTATTGTGCAGCTTGACAGACACAGATGTGTAGGCATTTCCCATTGTGCGCTGCAATCTGAGCAAGCAGTCCTGGGCTGCTAGCTTCAGCCCTTCGAAAGAAATCAGGAAACTATTTTTCCCCCTTTAATTTGCATAATAGTGAAAGATGCCAAATCAATTTTGGGAGAAGAAGATCCTTCTGCAGGTCTCCAGCTGACAGAACACAAAGGATACAATATGCACTTGTTTGTAGGTGAGAAAGACAAAAAAGAACTCTGTGTTAACTGCAGTCACTACAAAAGGACCTTTGCTAATGGAATAATTTAAACTATGATACTTCCTGAAACCAAAACAATATGCCTATGTAATGAAGCTAGTTCTTGCTCAAAGTAAATGGAAATTCAGAGGCACAGCTGGGATCTGAAAATGGAAAACTCTGGTTTTATTTCCTGGAAGAAATATTTAAGCTCTCTGGATACCCTCATTCAGCCTAATAGATGAGCTGATGAGGAATATGACCTTTTTGCTCACTCTGCTTCAGAAAAGTTTGCAATTCAGTGTGACACAGTCTGTTGTAATATGTTAATTTCGATGCAGTTCTGCCAGAAATACTAAGGGTGATCCCTGAGACCTTTACATGCCAGAATACAATCCTCTCAGACTTCACTCTCACCTCAAAACATCCTGATTAAGGTGCCTACTTATCTAATAAAGGTCAAAAGAAAGTAAAGTGTAAAAGTTCTTTGAGTACTTACTACAAAGGAAAGATCTCAGACAGAAGATGGTGCCCTTGCATTCAGTGCATGGTACAGGGTGATGTGGTCTGTTGAGATCAAGAGCAGAAGTGTAATGCTGCTTCTGGTCAGACCATATACCATTCTAAACTGCTCCAGAGTAGTACTCAATACAAGTATTCCTGAGGACAGATGGGGTAGAAACCTCCCCACCAGCCACAGAAAAAAAGCAATATAGTAGAAATATTTTCACAACCCCAGCAGGAAAATATCTTGGGATAATTAGGGCAAAACATGGCCTCAGGTATGACTATGGCCAGGAGATATGATTTTCCTGATGATAAGACAGACTAGAGAAGTTGAAGACTAAATGATCTCACCTCTACAAAACACAACATTTCAAGAAGTGTATTAGGGCTGGTGGGTTTTTTCGAAACCATGGTCTAATTATTGCTCAGTAGAAGAAGCTAATTATTATTTTTAATGGCTTATCTTATCTTTGCAGCTCAGTAAGTCAAAATCCCAACTCAGGCATTTGCAATAGGCACCTCTGCTCTGATGCTATTCCTCCTATGCAACCAAGCTGAATCATAAGCAACAGTCCTGAATCCTGCTCACCCCACTGTCTCAGTTCAGCCCCTCAAAGGCAAACTGCTGAGCCATCCATCGCATTGGGCTTCCCCTGTGGACTGCCAAAAAGGCACAACAGCACATTCCCTCCCCTTGGGTCTGCTGTGGTGACGACTGCTTTCTGGCAGCATGCAGGCAACACGTAATTGCTATGGGCAAGAGCAGAGCTGAGAGACTTGGAGACAATATCAGCACTACTGCTGCTGCTTCAAAGTTCCACTGATCCCTTTCTGATATATTCTTCTTTTTACTCTCCATTTAGTAAAAAAAAAAATTAAAAAAAAAATCCCCAAAATCCCCCCAAAAAAACCCCCCCAAAAAAACCCAAAACCCCCCAGAAAAACAAAAACTAAAAAGAAATAAGAAAACAACCAAACTCTCAAGCAAGAAAGAGTGGCAAGAGGAGTGTGTTACAAATGTGTTGGCAAAACTGATGAGACAAAATAGGAAAATCCTGTGTATGAAGCTGCAGCAAATGTAATCTCCAAATGTTTCCAGAAGTAATTTTTCCCTATTCATTTGTTCTTGGCTGTCTCTGTTGTTTACTCTGCTGTTATGTGATCTTTAGCAATAACAGTTCAATTTAAACTCTGTGCAGAAGGGACTCTGTCTTCTCACCTTTCTGTACTGCTCAAGGATAGCTTACACAGCCATGTTATGGTTTGCCCTTTCTAGATGAAGAATATGTTGATCTGGTTTCAGCTCATTAACTCTCTAAGGAATCTCTTCCAGCTTAGCTGCCTGCAAGGTTGGAATCGCCCATACTTCAGGATGAGGGCTTTTTTCCTCTTTGAATTTCTTAACAGGTGTCCCAAAAGGCACAGACACTACAAGGAAGCCCAGGGAGCTGCAGGATGTACTTCATTGGAAATGAGCATCCTCTCTTAGGATAATGAAATTTTATGTGTTGTGTTTGATGCTCTGGGATTCATAAAGGTTATCAGTCAGGCATTTATAATAAAAGTTCTTTCTGCTTTTACTGACATGCATGGGGAAGATGGGAGTGTTATCATTCTGACATTTCTGTCAGAAGTGGTATTTGAACCACTGGATGATTCTGACAAATGCCACTGCTGTCATCTGCTGCTCAGTTTTAATTATATCTGACTGAGTCTTTCAATGGCAGTAAGCAGAAAACTTAATTAGTTGGTTTAAAGGCTGATCTTCAGAGTTTGAAGAATCTGAACAGCTTTGCAGCATTTCTGCATGGAGGCTGCCATTTTCAGTCTGATAATGCAAATCAGAAGAATTAATGGTGCCGCTCATAGGAAGGAAAAAGAGAGAACGACTTACAAGAATATATAAACACCACCATTTTTGTACATGACATGTCACTGAGGCAACCTGGTGTCTAAGAAACTGCTGTGCTGGCTCACAGGTGGGTCTCAGATAAATGGTAGCATAATGCAGGCGGAAGACTGGGTGCTCATGGGAACACACGGCAAATGAACATCTGTTACCTTAAACAAAATGTATATGTTTATTCTGCAGTGGACTGCAAACACTGCACTATTCGGGAAGACTGAAAGGCTGGCACTTTCTCACACACCAATGCACTGCTCAAACAAGCTGCTCAAAAGAAGATTGCAGTAACAATTTATACTACCTCTGTGTTTGCTTTCACAGTGTTAATATGATTATATTTCTTCACCATATCCTGGAAAAACAAGCATTAGTAAGATGCAATGTCAAACTGCTAATATGATGCAATTAGAAGTTAACATTACATTCACATACTGTTTGCAAGATGCCTGTTGGGGAAAAAAAAAAAACAACAAAACAAAACCAACTGAAAATCGGTTGGGTTTTTTTCTGAAATCCCAGGGCTGTGAATTTGGGCAGCTTCATAGTCATGTGGACTGGTAGGTGGGCTTTGCTTGTTGGTGAGGTCACATGCTCTGGAATGGTATTGCCAGTGTCCTTTAGGATACTGCTGAATTTCATCATTTGCAAGGAATAGACTGGGTTTCATACATAAAATGTTCCAAGAACTCTGTGTGAGCTGCAGTCAGGGCAAAGCACTTGATGACTTACATAGCCCACAGGACTGATCAGCTCTCATTGTCTTTCCCTGCATTCAAAAGCTTTGTCCTTGCAACTTATCATTGACCACAGAATCACAGTGTCACTGAGGCTGGAAGGCATCTCTGGAGATCTCTTCATTCAACACCCTGCTTAAAGCGGGGTCAGTTAGAGTAGGTTGCTAAGGGATGTACGTTTCAATCAGGTTTTGAATATCACCAAGACTGGAGACTTTCCAGCCTTTCTGAACAACCTGTACTAGTGTTTGACTATGCATGTCAAAAATAGGTTTTTCCTGTTCAATCAAATTTTTCTATATTTCAGTTTTTGGTCACTGCCTCTTACTGTGTTGCTGAGCCCCACTGAGAGAGGTCTGACTCCCTCTGCTTTCTTCCCTCATCAGGTATTTATAGTTTATATTATTTATATATATATTTATAAATAATATATATTTATTAGTTCCCCCTGAGCCTTCTCTTCTCAGGATGAATTGACCCAACTGTTTCATCCTCCCTTATAAGAGTGTCCCTTAATTATGTTTGGGGCACTTCCACTAGACCCAGTCTAGTATATCCATGCGTGTCTTATGTGGAAGAACTCAGAACTGGACATAGTACTCTGCACTGATGTCGTCAGAGCACATTTCTGGCTCACATTCAATTTAGTGTCCACCAGGAAACCCAGATGATTTTCAGCAAAGCTCTTATCCGGGCAGTTGGCCTCCAGTGTACACTGGTGTATAGGTTTCTTCCTTCCCAGGCACAGGGCTTGGCATTTCCTTCTGTCAACCTTCAGGAGATGCCTGTTGGCCCATTTCTCCAGTCTGTCCAGGTCCCTCTGGATGGCAGCACAAACAGCTGGTGTGTCAGCAACTTTTCCTAGTTTTGTATCACTTCAAACTTGCTGAGGGTGCACTCTGCCACATTGGCTAGGTCATGAATGAAGAGGTTAAATAGAGGATGAGGGGGAAAACTGACTAAGGAAATTTTATTGCTTCTCTCACTATATTCTCAGAGAGTCACATATCTAGTTGATCTCTCCCTTCCTGGATGCTGACTGTGCTTCTAAGTTGAATCCCAATCCACTGGACCTAAAGAGGTCCATGAACCCATGTAGGTGTACAACTGGATGACAAAAAGTGTGCAGTCAGCTTCACTGAGCAGAGGGTATATTTTGTCTGTCCCTCTTCTGTACTATCAATGGGCTAATGAAAATATCCCCCTGCTGTGAAGGCAGCCTCTTCTCTCCCCTTTCATGAACTATAGTGTCTGTAGCGGCTCATGGATCAAGGTGAGTATAAATAAATACAATAACATACCTCCCTGTAACATTGTAGGGGAGTTTAGTTAAAGAAGCTCATTTTGCGTTGGATAGTACTTTTGCCAACAGCCATAAAGCAGAGTATTTATAGGATATGTGATATGTTTTGTTTATATCTGACATTTTATATCTTAACATTTTCTAGGACATACATAATAAGCAAGCTGACTTTTTACTTTCCATTAGTGGTTGAAAAGTAAGATGGCACTACTTTTTGGTGTTTTTCCTTGAGTATATTTCAGAAGGTAGCAAGGGTTTGCATCCAAATAGCAGGCGGCTGTTTTGTCAGATCCAAGTGGTTTGTACAGCCTGAAGGAGTGACACCCCAAAACTATTAGGTCCCAGTGTTAGCTTTGAACTGAAACAAATCAGTACCTCGCAGTGCCTGATGAAGTCCACAACATCACCAGGCACAGAATACCCTATGAGAATTAAGAATCATCTCAGTGGAAGTGTCACAAGGACTCAATGTTCTCACTAGCAGGAAACGGTGCTGTGGTCACAGTAAGGCCCCATTATGGCATGTGAGAAGCTGACGTGGGTGTGAGTATATGCAGGGGGTTGTGAGCAGTGTTACTTCTGTTCAAATACAACCTCCTGCAAGCTGGTATTTTTGTACTAAGCTGTACAAGCCAATTTCATGGCAAAGAATATAAGAAATCACTTTCTTTATGCATAAGGGCTGGAATTTCTGCTTCCATCCTCCAGCTGCAAAACACTGCATCATGTTTATTCTTCAGCATCACCATGAGGGAAAGAGACCATCATAGCATCCACTACTCCTTCTCATCCATGTATGTCCCCCTTACTCCTCATGCCCTGATCTTACCTGTTCTTGGAGTGCTTTCCTTGTCTCTCCACGTGGCCACCATACATTAAAAGCTCTTAGGCCATCTTCATAACAACTTTCATGTTTCAGTTCTGTTTCACTGCCATGTTCACAATCAAACATTTCTGTGCTGTGGTATCCTGCTGAAGGAGAGAATGTGGCTGGAGAACACCTACAGAAAGGGATCTGTGGGCTGCTGTTTGACAACAGGCTGAACATATGTCAGCAGTGTGCCCTGACAGCCAAGAAGGCAAACACCATCCTGAGGTGCATCAAGTACAGCATCACCATCTGGTCAAAAGAGGTGATTTTCTTGCTGTATTCAGCATTGCTCTGGCATCACCTGGAGTGCACTGTGCAGCTCTGGGCTCCACAGTTCAAGAAAAATGTAAAGGTACTCAAATGTGTCCAAAGGAGAGTAACAAAGCTGGTGACAGGGCTGGAAGGAATGTGCTGTGAGGCATGGCTAAGGACTCTATCTAGATTGGAGAAAAGGAGGCTGAGGTGTGACCTCATTGCTCTCCACAGCTTCCTGAGGAGATGGGGTGGAGACAGAGGCGCTGATCTCATCTCCCTGGCATCCAGTTACCAGACATGTGAATGGTGCAAAGCTCCACCGGATGAGGTTTAGACTGGACATTAGGAAGCATTTCTTTACTAAGAGGATGGTCAGACACTGGAACAGGCTTTCTAGGGAGGTGGTCCATGCCTCAAGCATTTGGAAAATGCTCTTAATAACATGCTTTAACTTTTGGGCAGCCCAAATGATTGCTGTAGGTCCCTTCCAAGTGATATCTTGTCTCATCTTGTCTCCTCTCGTCTTGTCTTGTCTTCTGCCCTCCCCTTCCCTTCCCTCTCTTCTTCATGCTTCACAGTCCTCAGAAACTTGTATTGCATCACAGGCGAGCTCCTTGCAGTGTCCTTCCATGAGTGCTATCAACCTCAGGGATGTCCCCAAAAATCCTAGTAGCATACATGCATATCACTGCATACAGCATGGACATAAATAATTGAGATTTGCTATGCATCATATAAAGCAACATAGAAAACAGCTTGTAAAACAAGGATTATGGACCCATCTTAAGCTTCCTGAAGTTCCACATCAGAGATTACTCCCCTTGTTTGACATGATACTTGAACACAAGCTTTTGTGTTTAGAAGCAAGGTGTCTTCAAGAAGCCCTGCAGCACAAGCTGCCAGAACATGAATGATTTTTAAGGTATACCTTAGCTTAAACACATCTCCTTTCTGACCTTTAGATACATAGCTGGTCTGTACAAAGCACAAACTCTTCAAGGGCATGTGGTGAGCAACGTAGGAACACTTTTGTAGAGTTCATACTTTAATGGCTTTTTACTTGAAAAAGCACATGTGTGGACAATAGTTAGCTAACCTTTAATGCATCCTTGGCCTGGTCTTTGGTGGCTGTTGTGGCTTAAGCAGAAAAGCAGGAATTGCTTCACTTGGCCCCTTTAATGTCTCCTTCCTGAGAATACACACTCACCCCACCCCCAAACACACACACCTGTGTGTTCACCCACAGACACACACCCACCCACACCCACACACCTCTTCAGGAAAGGAAATCCAGACCTTTTGTAAATTTCCAGTTCCTTCTTTCATAAAATTCTCTGAAATGTCTCAAGAGGAGATGACAGGCTCCTACCAGATACTTTGGTAATGAGGACTACAAGTCACTTTCTACTTATTATTTAGAACATTTATATATCAGTGGAGGAACATTAAATTTGACAAATCATTTGAATTTTTCTGATCACCTTTATACTACTAATCCTTAGAGTTCATCCAAGGATATGAAGAAAACAACAGAATTTTCAAATAAACTGTATATTCAAGATAGGTTTTGCAGTTTACAATGAAGAGTACAGGAAACTCCTCATTGAATTCACAGATTGCCCTTAGACAAGATTCCCAACAACTCAGGGCCTCACAAGCTTTGGTGTTTTTGGTTTGGTTTTTTTTTTTTTTCATAAACCTCCTGCTTGTCAAGCAGCAACATTCTCTCTTGTTCAAGGAAGGAGATCTGGAATTCACTGAGATTAACCATGATAAATCCACATCTTATACTGGGTCAAGGTTTCTAGGGGAGCAGGGGAGTGAAATGGCCCCATGGTACAAGTGCCTTGCTGAGGCTCCCGGAACACAGGGAGTCTCCTTTCCTTCTAAAAACATTCAAGTAAATGTTAGTATACTCTTTCTGCAAAAGCATCGCATAGACCTGTCCCTTTGCTTGATGATGACTTCAGCATTTGCCAGTGCAGATTCAGCCTGTCTCAGCTGTCACTCTTCATCATTCAGCTAACACAGTTATTTCTGTATTATAGACCCATTATTTGGCACTGAAGATACCTGGTTAATATATTAGCTAAAAGGATATTGAGAATAGTATGCTGCCTTTAGCAGGAAATATTGGATACTTTTCTCTTTGAGAAGTCCCACTGGTCTTTCCTTTGTGAATGGCTCTAAATTGGTTACTGGAACTAAAATGCCACTTTTTGTTCAATTCTTTCTTGATTTTACCCAGGAGGTACATAGCAACAGTTGATTAATTGCTTGGTGCTGCTCTCTGTCTGAAACAGACATGACTCTCTCAGCATATGCATTTAGGATACCTTAAAAACAGGTGAAAAAAAGAGCTTTTCATACACAGTTACCTGTTGTCTATCCTTTTTTGTGAAAGGCACTAACATACTTTGACTGACTTTTTTCACTCTGCTAAAGCTATGTAAAATTTAGAGGTTCAGCCTAAATTACCTGGATAAATGTCCTCCACAGGACATCTTTCATAAAGACATCATTCCTGGAGCTAACTTAAACACTTAACAAAGATGCCTAATTTAACTAGTATCCCACCTTCAATGTATTACATTTAGGTGAGGTGATGCCCACCAAAACCTGCAAAAGCTTTCAATAATTTTCTCCCTTTAGGCAAAACATTCTTTAATTTTGCAGGACAGGCAAATTCTGAGTAGCATCTTGGTTTTACAGAATCCAGAGATGATGATAGTGCAAAAGCAAGACAAAAGGAATGAGTAACTCTGACTTCTTTTGGAAATTTTATCTCATTCCCAAGCCTCCCAGTAAGTATACACTTGATTGAGAGTAGGAGCCCCTTTGGATTAATTTCCATTCCTCAGATAATGGGAGTGCAAAAACTGCAGTGGACGTTATTCCTTTTCACACCAGCAAAAATGGTGAGGCATTCAAATTTGCACTGAAAATTAAGATGAGGTAAAAGATGAGACATTCTGTAAATATAAACCCTTTAAAATAAAATTACAGAGATGACATAGAACTATAAAAATTGTTACTGACATGAATAATTCACTAACTATTGAATGGTATAAGTCACCACCTAATGTGTATTACGTGCCATTTAATAGTGGATGTATCTGAAGAAATATGGAAATTGGAATACTTTAATAACTTTCTATATGAAAGATGATGAGACTGCCTAAATGATTAAGAGCAAGATATGTTATAATGAACTAAAGCCACTCGAGTGTAAGGTAATTTTAATTCAAATCTCCATCTGCTTATGTATAATTAAGACTCATTTAACAAGTTAATGCCTAACAGTGAGAACTGATAAGTTTGGTATTAAAGAGCTTAAGAGAAGTAAATTAAACTGTCGAGTTTGAGGAGCTTTCATTTGAATTCCCTGTACCTAACCAAAACACAATCTTCCAGGTGCATTTCTTTACCCTGAATATGCAGTCAGGTCCCAAATTTGGGGAGAAAAAGGAGATGAAAAAACAGAATATCTTTGTTATATTTTCATTTTAGATATCATGTCAAGTCAGGAGTTTGACAGCACCTTTGCTGACACGAATATTTATACTGTTCAATCTGTTCCCTATATAGTTCTATACACCATTAAGAAGACACTGCATTCCATCAAAAATATTTATACATTGCAGAGATTGCCAATGGGGTGAAATAACCTATGAAAATAAGAGGATTGCCTTTGATGTGCAAAGAAAGTAATATTTTCTTCAGTGTTAAATTTTATATGTGATTCACCCACTTAGCTTTCTATTTCAGTCATTCTCCAAATATCTTTCCTGCAAGGTCCGGTAGTCAAAACACTGGCTTCAACCTTTTCATCTTTCATCATGCAATTTTAATTTTCTTGTTTTGGCTTCTTATCCACTGTCAAGATGAGAGTTTCCTATATTCACTTCATACTGAAAATTCTCTGTGCTCTCCATTTTTTGTCACTGGAGACAGACATCAGCTTTGATTTGCTCCTAGTGCTCAGGAATAAGTTAAGCAGTTATGTATGGGAATGCATTGGAAAAACAAATACCACAGTATGTCCAATGCCTATTGCAGTGCAGATGTTTCCAAGTGAAGTAAGACAAACAAAGCTATGAGGTTTTATGACGAAGACCCGATCTCAATAAATAACCAACAGAGACACTGCACTAATTGAAGTTTACTGTTTTGTTCCTTGGCCAAAACACATTTTTCAAATCTGCTTTAGCATCAGTCTAAGAGCAGAAAAATAAAGCACTGAATTGTTTAAAATGCATAAAGAGAGTAGAACCACCGTATCACTTCTCAAACTGAATTTTGGTTAATGGAGATCCTTAAAATTCAATCTGTGTATACATACACAGACAAACAATTTACCGTTTGTAGAAAGTCTTTTCATTATAAAAGCATTTGGGTTAATATGCATTTTGTGTTTTATTGTCAGTCTCACAAACAAGGAAACATATGTTTTAAAAGGTCTTCCTTTCCTCCAAAGTTTAAAAATGCCCTCTGTGCAGAGATGTCACTAGAGGCATTTGCAGCACTTCCACAGAATCAGCTTCAATTGGCATAGGCAATGTGCCAAATGAGCCAAATCACGTAAAATTGACTAGAGATGAAACCTTACAGTTAGAGACAGACAAAGGTTTCCATTTGTCTTGATAAGCTGATCTATGAGATAAAAAAATTGCTTCTTTTAGATAAAACCCCCTTCAATATTTATTACCTTTCAAGTTCAGAAAAATCTTGCTTCTAAAAGAAAAAGGAAGAGAGATGGAAAGAGAGAGCAAGGAAGGCAACTTAAAAGTGCAATGTAAGCTTACAGAGCCAGGAAATTAAAATTTTACACCAAATTTGAAATCCAAATGCCAAAAAAAGAAAAGGTAGAAGCTCATACCTACACCATGAACTATCCTGGAGCAGGAGGAGGCCTGCATTTTTCCTGTGAAACATTGCTGATGACCCTTTCCTGTTAGCCGAGTGTATCCCAGAACACATCCTAACCCCCTAGATGACACTGTCACTTCCAGACTTTATCATGCCAGAAGGACAGCTTTGCTTTGGGACATACTTATATATTTATTGAAGAAAGAATCTTTCAGCAGAGAATATCTGCATGAGATGGACTAATTAGTTAGTAAGGACTCGGTCCCTCCTTATGGTCCAGTGACTGTAGAAAACAGCACATCCATCTGGATGTAACCCAACTGTCAGTTTTACTGTATGGTTCACATCAGTTGTCAACAATATGCCTGTAGCTCAGCCCCACTACACACACCTGTCACAATCAAGGTGGTATGAGTATGTAAGACAATCCCTTCTTCCTTTGAGCTACTTCATTTGTGAAAAAAATTAAAATAAAATAAAAAGAAGGGTATTTCTAAATATCTGCCTAACATGCCTCACTGGCCAAACAGCTTTTGTTTGTCAAGTAGTCTTCTCCATCTAAACAATCTTTACAACAGAATAACTTCACTTCTTAACATTGCAGGTATCGAGGCCTTGAACTGCTATACAAATGTGAATTTTTCCTGCCTCAGAACTAGATGAGTTGGGCCAGGGAAGTCAAGATCCTTAATTGCCGGGAGCAGGAAAAGTTGCACATAGCTGAAGGTTCTCCTGGTGAGAGGTGAACCCTTTGCCCAGAAGAACAGAAACTGGCTTGCTCCCAAGAAGGGCCCAGGGATTATATTTTGGCTTGCCGCCTTGCCAGGTGCATCCCAAACCCCAGGTTGTACCTTGTCTCAGAGGTGTCATCCAAAGACAGTTGTCCATGTAGTAGCTGACATTAGGGCAAGATTAATGGCATCTGGAAACCTGGGCAAAACCTATACATAACACAGTTATCTGCAACTCAAAATTGGGGCAAAATCCTTAGCCTCACAAATGCAGCAATTGCCACCCAAGCAAGTGGAATGCTCTTCTTTAAACAAAGAAGCATACTTCAGAGCAAAGATATTCAAAGGAAAAAAACTTGCTTATGATCCCTCTGCAATATCCTTTTTCTTCCTCCAGGCAGTAGCAAACCTGCCTCTCTGAGAGTAACACCACCAGGTTTCTGACAGCTGCTCTGTTTTGCTATTGCCAAATGCCAGTCCCCATCACATTCATTTTAACCACATTCCAGAAGAGTATTTAATACTCTGAAAAAGCAGTGGGTCCATAAAATGGATATTAATAGAGCACTTAGCACATACATGCTTGTGATTAACAGCTTAAAGGTTAAAAACCCAAATAAAACAAAACCTGGATCAATTCCAGCCTTGAGTCAAGCAGTATTTTATCACCAGAGCCATGTCATGCACCAAGGTTACTGTACCAATTTGTACCAAGAAATGTGGTTTAGAAATTAATATTAAACAAAAACAAAAGTCATGATATTAATGAACAACCAAAACCCCATGAGTTCAGAAAGCATAATGTAAAATTGCTGTATTGTTGCTTCTGAGGTCCTTGTGTCCTCTCACAATGTTTCAATGTATCAAGCACAGACTAGATTTCACCTCTGGTTCCTCTTGTTCAGTTCAGATAGTGTTACCAGTTTCTTTTGAAAAAAAAGTAAATCTGATGCACTAGGTTTATTTTGTTGTCATGATCATATCACAAATACCATTTCCCCTTTAAGGATACTTATATTGGAGAGGAAGATTAAGGGATCCCACTGATTTTAACTTTGCTTCTGGTGAGCAGTGCTTCTAAATCAGCTGGCAATACAGTTGTCAAGTGACACAAGCTTTTTACAAGGCCATTTTGTTGGCTTCATAGGAAAAATTACCTCCCACTGGTCTCAGCTGGGTACCAGTGTTGGGGGAAGAATAAGTGGGACATTAACACTTTTCCCAGCAGTGATGTGGCCATGGTAACACACCTATGCAGCTTCTCTTCCCTGACTTTTGGTCTTTATCCCAGAACCTGCTGGGATATCCAACCCTGCTAAGCAAGATCTAGTCTTGTTCCACTTGGAAAGAATTTTTGTTTTTATGTTAGTTCATACAAAAAAAAAAATAAAAATTGTTCTTGCAACAGACGAGTCCTCAGAGATTTATGACAACATGAAATGCATTTTGTTCCTTCTCTTTTAGTATGCCTTGGTGCTAAAATGTTATTTTCCTTAGTAAAAATTATGACATTTGGGAAAAAAATTATATGCAGGAATAAACTACATGTGGGATGTCAGCATTGGATACCACTGATAAAGAACTGCTGGGATGAAAGAGCACAATGTTGAGTCCTGCCCTGCATATAAACGAGCTGAGAGCAGCGAGCAGTGAAACACTTCCCTGTCATTGAGCCCCTCTGCACCACCACCCTCAGTGGCCTCACAGTCCCAGGCTGGAGTTGTGTGTTTATTTTCCTGCTAGCAGGAATGATCAAGGCATTTCATTAGGGCAAACCCCAAGATTTCTCCCAAAAACTGCTCAGGAAAAAAGTGTAGTTAAGAAAATAGGAGAGTAAATCATGGGTTGTTGGAAACCCCCCAGACTAAGGATTAAGCAAGGGCGTGTCTATTTCATCAGGTGAAGGAGAAAGAAGGTGGCTGCACTCTGGCAGTCGTGCTGAGCTAGAAACCACATCATGTGTCCCACCAACAGTATTACTGTATCACCTCTCGGTTTTCTCTTCGTTTCTCACTAGATTTTGAAAGATCTCCTCAGATGCATTTCAATTTACAGTCTATTAATATACTATCAGTAATGTTTATTTGTTTCTCTAATTATATATTACTTGCCTCCCCTTCTCCCCTGCCATTAGACTCCCCACCTCCATTTTCTCTAAGTAGACATGGATTTTCCCACTTTTCTCAGTGATAAAATAATGGTATTACTTTTCTGAAGATTAATGTTGTTCTCAGAATTTGGGTATCACATTAATTTGAGAGGAGTTTTGAGTCATGGAAGAAAATACTAAGTACTGAGTCTAAGGGAAAGGCATAACAGTAGCCATTGTGTGGGGTTGTTAGCAGCTGAACTCTTTAGGAGGTTCATTAGGAATGAACCTGTCTTTGAGTATGATCACTGGAATGCAAGGAGGGAAACAGCCGAACCTCTGTGCTTTGATGTTTCCAGGAAAAGAAGGTGTACCTTTCTAGATAACCTAGGCTGGGTAAAGACAATTCCTTGTCTCAGCTGCAGGGGTGATCTGGTAACAGCCCCTTGAAGCAATACTGCATCACCTTGTGATTCCTACTGGTTTAGACTCCACATTTTTTCTAATTTAACAGGAAACAGAGTACGTATTTTTTCATTGTGCCTGAACAACTAACTGTATGTTTAGTGAGGATTTAGCATTATGTTTCCCTGAGTCTGCTGGGGAGAATTTTCTGATTATCAAACTGTGAACTGTTAGTGGCATAATTTTCCTAAGCACTTGAAGAGCAGTGGTCTTATGGTATTTCCATGCCTGGAGATGAAAAGAGCACTGCCAATACCAACTGGTGCCAAAAGTGGTTAGAAAACAAAAGAGTGTTTTCCAGAATTATAGTTTGGAAGTATCATAATAAGCCTTTCTGCATCTTTAAGCACATCTTTTAAAGCCTGATGCCAATTGACTTCAGCACCTAATTCTGCCATGGAAAGCACTACTATCAGTTAGGAACTGCTGTGAGTCAAACACAGGCACAATGAAAATGGGGCTATTAGGCAAGGTCTTTGACCCTGGTGACTGTGCAAGACAGTAATTTCAGCTTGCTGTAACTCACTGGGTTTCCAGCAGTAGCTCAGAAGATGCCCCAGTGGCAGCTGAGGTGCCTCTGCTGCATGGAGAGACAGGGACTCCATCAAGCACCCAAACAGCAAGTTGTCATTGCTCCTGAGCCCCAGACAGCTCCCACTGGGACCCTTCTAGAAGACATGGATGTTTCTCAACAATAAAGCTATACCGTTAATTCATTTACTTGCTCTTCATTTTTTTATTTTCCTTAACTCACCTTCTATAAAAATGTCATTCCTAGCTTTTTTTGCACAAGGTTTGGCTCAAAGTTAGGCATATGATGTGTTTATGTATCATATGTAACATAACATATCATAACAGAAAGGAAGGTCAGCCAGGGAAAGTACTCATGGCTGTTACTTGACATCTTGCAACACAGTAATATATGAATGAATCATTCAACCAACTAATAATAGCAGGTAAGGGAAAAGCAGAAAGATCTGCTCATTTCAATGTGTTATGCTGGATGAAAAGCTAATTCACAAGAAATAGTCTATGGAATTGTGTCTTGTATTCTTGAAATCTTTATATACTGTAAATACGATTGACAGTGAAATGACTCATACTTTAAAGGCAAATGATCAATTTAAATCAAAGAACTCCTGATTTTTTTTTCTTAAAGATAAGCAATAATTTATTTCTCTTTCATCTTCACAATTATCACATACTGCCCAGCTACATGACCAATGCCACTACATAACACAAGAGAATTGCCCACTTACACTTTACTTGGACAAATACAATTGCAATTTACAGATTAAATGTACTGTACAATGTGTAGTTGGAAAAATGTCAGTTTTATCTATATGATGGGATGTGACATATGATCTATAAACAGATTCAATCTAAGATGTAAAACTTTAAAACTTATTAAGCCAAGGATACAGTATAAAGCATTTTGTTTTGGTATTGTATTGTTGCTAAAGTAGAAAAAGCAAAATTAGAGAAATAAATCCAGATCTTAAGTTACAGGATGTGTATAAGGTTAAGAAATTAATTGGCTTCTCCACTTTTTTTTGCTTTACTTTTTTTTCTTTTTTTTTTCCTACAAATGAATTAATATGAATATATTGCAGGATAAAGAAAGACTGTCAGATAAAGAAGGTACTGTTATATGAAAAACAAATGAAAAATTACCAGGTAATTTTGCTTACAAAAAGATCAAACTATAAACAGTCACAAAATATATAAAAACGCCACATTGAACGAGGCAATCGTACTCTACCTAAACTGGTAGTATACTCTGAGAAAGAAGTTGCGTTCATACAGTAGTAACTGATAAAAAGGCATTGTGCACTCTTGTGCCATCTGGGGATTTAGCACCATGTGTCATCAGTTCTTGGATTGTCATCCAGTTGTCCAAGATTTTCTTGTTTCTCTTTTTCATCATCTTTTTGTGACTTAGTTCAATAATGTTGATTTCCTTTTTGCCCTCACTGCCACTCTGTGGACTTTCCTTAAGACACTCCAGCCTGCTCCTCATCATGAACTCCCGCCGCCTCCTCTGCTCCTTAGCTCGCACCAAATGCTGCTTCCGCTCTTCTTTGCTCCAGTAGCGACCCATCTTCATCTCACTCATCGTGTCATCATCTGTCGTCATCCCACTGCGCTCCTCTTTAATTTTTAAGGCACGTTCCTTCAGGATTCTGTCTCGAACTGGTCTCTTTGTGATGTACCTTGTCCCATCACTCCTTATTTTGACTTTCCATTCCATCCTAGGCTCCGCACACTTCTGTGAGTCTTTGCACATGCTCACCAGGCTGAGCTGGCTTTGGGCGTACTCCACAGCAGACTTCTGCTGGATCAGTTGCATATAGCTTTGATAATGCTTTGCATGAGCAGGTATATTCCCATACCTGTAAGAAGAACTGTGATATGGAGACAAGTAGGGAATGTGCTCACTGCCCTGCCTTTCCTGGTCTGTGAATTTGCTGCTTTCTGATGCCAGCACTGTATTCTCAGCAGCACTGTTTTGCTCAGTAGGTTTGGTTTTGGCTGAGGTGGTTTCCCTGTTGCTTTGTCCTGAGGATGACTGATTAGCCACAATTGTGCTCCTCAGGTTTTTTCTGTTGGTTATGCTAATCATCCTCTGGAGAGAGTTATCAGGGGATCGCTCCACTGTCAGTGGAGTGCTCCTGCAACTTTCAGCTGTGTTGTACGCACTAGAGCTGTCCTTGTCAGACTTCTCAGGGTGCTCCATGATGTCATCCAGCTTGCCTCTTTGTACATCTATACTGGTGTTATAATTCCTGAAACCTTCATCATGTAAAGCCCAAATGTCTCTATATTGATCTCTCACCTTTTGGAGTCGGTGAGCTTGCATAATATTCTGGCATTCGAGTTCAATGTTCCTCAGCTCCTCATTGAGTAGCTGCAGCTCATGTTCCACTCCATCTTGTTCTCTTCTGTTGCACTCTATCATGCTGCTCGAGTAATACAGATCATACTCCCCGTGGTTGTGAATCTTGCACTTCAGTTCCAACAGTTGCCGAAACCTTTCACATTCCTCCTCTGGGTTTCCTATGAAATTGGATTCAATGTATTCCCCAGACACAAAGCTTTTATTGCACTGGAGTTCAACACTGCCTAATGTATCCTGGCTGTGACCCAGATCCCGTTTGCTCTGCAGGGTGGCACTGTTCTGCTCCTCAGGTGCATTTTCTAGCTCCGAGCTCTCATCATTACGGAGACTTTCATCTGTAGGTCCCACCCCACTGTCCTTCTCATGATTGTTGGATGATGAGGTTGCAGTGTCTGTAGTGCCATCCTCCTCTTCGTGTTTCTTTGGCTAAAAAAATGAGCAAACCAAAATGATTATCAACTGCAGACTGTATTGCAGGAGAATATTTTTCCAGATCTGTTTTGCTTAAACAGCTGAGATTTTATTTAAGGTGAACTAAAACAGATCTCTAAGCAACAGTCCTATTGATTCTCAGCTTTTAAACACTTCTGAGAGTCATGTTGTGGTGGCCATACCAAGTAAAGTAGATGAATTACAGTACTAGTAACACCGTTTCTAAAGTCCAGAAAGAAACAATTCTGTCTCTGGCTAAGCCATCTCTTTGCAATGCTTAAAGATAATGATCACCAGATGGTGCACTGTTTTTGATTCCAGACTATGGCCAGAGACTGGTGGAGATAAAATCTTCTCAAATTTGGGAAAAAGCTTCAGTACTGGTACCACTTCAAGCAAATAGAGCAAGCAGCTAATCAAACAATGACTAGTAAAACCTAAGAGCGCACAAAAAGATTACAGTTTCTTTTTTTAACCAGTGAACTTTTTTTAGCTCCATGAAGATGGGCAGGGTTGACCTTGCAGAAGACTAGCCTGTTCCACTACATCCTCCACCACCCTTTTACAATTCATGTATTCAGTAGCCTTTTTCTGAAAGTGTTGATTTTGAATTCTAGGATTTTGCTCAAATAGACCTCAATCTATTGCATCCCTGGAGACCATTTTTGTTCCATTGTTAGACTTTATGTTACTTAGAAATAAAAACAAGTCTTTCACTGTTAAGTATAGAACAACACTGAATGCTTTGCCATGGACATAATGTCAAGCTTTTTGGCTGTTGATTCACACTCCACTCATTGTACCTCTTCTATTTGTATTCTCAACCTATTTATATTCTCATAGAACGTGAGATAATACCTCCCTAAAGAGACAGACAATTTATTTTTCAAGCTGGATTAGCAAAGAATCATGCAGAGTGCAATTTATATGACCAAGCACCTAATTGTACATAGTACCAACCAAACACCATGACTCTTTTAGAAGGTATAATTGCATAATTATGTATAATGACAGTAATAAGGGAGAAAAAAGGTACAGTGCACCTAGTGAAAGGAAACAAACTCAAAGAGGCCACTGTCATAATTTCCTTTTTATCTACTTGGACAGTAAAGCAGGATGAAAATGTGTGTCCTGTCTCATCCTTTCTCCTCTCTTCATATGCACCTCATGATCACACACCCTTCATCCAGCTTCCTTTCTTCAACTCAGGAAAAAATAATGGCCCAGTGTCATAAAACCAAAAATAACCTCCAACCCCAATTCAGTATAAGAGTGGAATAAAACAAATAGTGAAAGAAACACACCACCAGGAGCAGTCAGTGTCTCTGACAAACCAGTTAAAATTTCTGAAAAGATGTTTTAGGAGATTTAGGTTTAATTTCATATTTTTCTAGTTTACCTTCTCCAGGCGAGTGCTGCTACATATGCTATTCTAGTCCCTTCTCTCACCTGATTTGGAGCTACTGCAGCTTGTATTGACCTCTTCTGCCCTCAAACCTTTCAGCAGAGAAGTGACTCCAGTCTGCTTCACCTACACTGCACTCCAGCCACTGCACTGTCCAATCCATGTTTCTCACTGCTCTGGAAAATGTTTAACTACTGACAGGAAGGAGAACATTTCCACTAGACAATGGGATGGCAGTGCTGCAGAAGAGTCAGGAATTTGGGTGCCTGTCCCAAATGCAGGGCTCCATTCATACCAAATGAGGAGGGCCAGGATCTGCTCTCTGGCCCTCAGTGTGAGGCACATAGCACAACTTTCACCTATATGATTAAAACTCCAAAGAGGAGTGGCTTACCCACAGTGTGTTAGCACAGTTACACAGCTTACAGGAGCTGAGCTCCATGCTGCTTCCTCTGATGTCTCCAGAATGGTGCTACACCACCAAAGCATGTATTTGAGCACTTCTGAAAAAAACTACTTTATGACACTATTTGTATAGGTGTTTTAAACAGACTTTATAGTTTGATCTCATACAATCAACACTTTCAGAATTGGTGGATCTTGTTTTCCATATCACTTGTATCAATAATTCAGACTTTGCTCCTTGAACTTCCACTTGATTTAGACTGACTGAATGTAATATACTGCTATCTAGTCATGTTACCCTATCCGGAATTAATATACACACAAAAAAGGTGTAAACAAAGCAAAGCCATCTTTCCAGTCTGACAGAAACCAGATGGGTGGGATTGATCTGATGAAGTATAAGTGACTATAGTACAGACATCTGAATGTCAAGTAGTCACTATGGGTTCCCCTGCTGGTCAGCAAGAAGAAAGTGCCTATATAATCAGATTCTTCTTAAATTAAAGCAGACAGCCATGTCACAACAAATCTTTCCCCAGAATATGGATACTTGCATATAATTAAATTAATAAAATGAAAAGTAATACAGATATTTATTGTACTGCATGTTTGTGAGACATATTTTATTAAAAAAATCCACTGTGACTCGAGTAAGGTAGTTCCTGGAATTTGTCCTGGACTTTACATGTTTGCCAGAGCTCCTAAACATGGACAGACTGAGCAATTTTTTACAACATGGAGTTATTTTAAATTTATTTTGAAAGTTAGCAAGCCTAATTCCAGGTTAGAAAACAAGAGAGAGTCCACAATTGTCAGTATGCTTCTTTTTCCGGTGTTAACTATTATCTATTTCGCACAAAGTGTTTGTTTTCAAACATACATTGTCAATCTCTTCTACAATTACTGGTTTGAAATATCAAAGGGCTCCTTAGGCCTCATCTTCACAGTGAAAACTCAGATAATGAGAAGGCAAACTCAGCAGTGCGTACAATCAAGCAATAAATGAACCTCAAAAGAGTCTGCATTTCAGCTCCAGCAAGCATTCATGCCTATAAAATGGCTAATCTTGCAGGAATTCAGACACTTCTATTCTCATTTTATCACCTGTGATAGATATTGGGATTCAAAACCCAGAGTGCTACTAAACTCTGAAGGCAGTAAGATTCAGTTGAAGGGTGTAACAAACATAGCTGCTGCTGGGATCCCTAGTCATCTCTGGGAGTGAGAGCAAGACTGGCCACAGGGAGAGGAATCTCTGCTGGCAGGCTAACAACTCCAGCCCTTAGGGAGATTTGGAATTGATTTCACTGGTGCACTAAAAGGCCTCTCTATCAAAAAAAGGATTTTCCCTTTCACTGTATTTCAGCTGTGAATGAAATAGAATGATTTTTTTTTATCCAGTTCTCTCTCTTCTTAATAGGTTTTGATATATTCCATGATACCAATAAGAATTTCTGCATGGCAAATGTATGGTATTATTCTGAAAATTATCTCTGCTGCACAATGAAACATGATGTTGTAAAGGGGAAGGAACACAATGAGTTATAAAAAATTGAGAATTACATCTTTCCTCAAGGTTTATTGGACTATTCCATACAGAGAAGATACAATTCTTGATTGAATTCTATAGAGTGGGTCAAAAATGTACAGAAAAGACATGACTACCTACTTGATTCTTCTATTATAAATGGTACCAAACTTTCCTGTGACAGCTCACATTAAATGTTAAAATGGCATTCTGTAAAACAGGCTCATTTTTGGAAGAATATTCTGATATAGACTGTATTCATTCTGCAGCTCTAAGATTCATCATGACAGATGACTATGAAGCCAGAGGACTAAGTCTTTGTTCACAAAAATCAAGGCTGTTCTCCACAGCTATCCAGGGAGCTTGAAGATATTCAAATTGGCCATTGGCAGCTGCAACAAGAGCAGTTTCATAGCTCCAATGGATTGTGTGATTCCCCTCAGGAAACTGCTAGATTTCCCAGCCTAACACAGAGTAAAGAATCAGTTTTCTGACTTGACAAGTCACTACATAGAGTCTAGAGAGGCAGCAGCTGTCACAAATTACTGATGCCCCATTACACACCAAGCTGCATTTGGTTGATTCAATTACTCATCAGAATAGCAAAGAAGTGTCTGGCTGTCCTAGAATTACTTCAAGCAACCCAATGTCAAATACTGACAGAGCACAAGTGACCATAACATGTTTCAAGGGCAGGGCTCTTTTACAGTAATATCAAATCTCAATAGGGGAAAAAAATATCCTTGGTAAAAGATCCCAATGGAAAAGAAACAGTCTCAGTGGGTTCTGTGAAACCACAGAACACCACTGTTTAATAGTTAACACTATCCAAAACCCAAAGTCAATGAAAAAGCCAAAGCTTGACAAGAAGTTTGGAGTGGAAGGTCACAACTATGAAGTGATTTCAGAGGTCCCAACATGACATGTTAGGGTCTAGTAGGAGTTTGTAGATAGACTTGTTCAAGAATTTCTACTGAAAGTGGGGGTTTGTGTGAAAATGTTGCATGCAAATGACTTTGCTTTGCAAAGAAATTGTTCTTTCTGACAGGAAATCTTTTGCTATGCAAAATAAAATTTTGGTTAAAACAATCTAAAAGATGCCAAATATCAGTTCAAAGTAGGTAGCAGTGCAGCAGTTAGCACATTTAACCCGGGAAACTGAGGCTTGGCTCACTGCATGGAAAAGAGAGTCACAGCTAAAAGGCTGCTATAAATCCTGTTGCAAGGTTCCCTTCACCTCTGACCCTGGAGTTATTCCACTTTGTGTAAATAATTAAATGCTTATAAGATCAAAGATTTGTAATCTGATCTTTCATACTCCAGATAATTGAGTTAATTATTCTGTCATTGTCTCTGTTTCAATGAATATTTCATTTATGTACAGTGAATAGCTTTAATAGGAGCTATCACCTACTCATTAGCCCAGCATCAACGCTGCAGCAGAGGTCAGAAGGCAACAGAGTAGATGCACATTCAGGCCGCCAACGTGGACCAGGCAGTGATGTACCTGAAGCTGATTAAGCTCCCTAGTTTCCAGAACTGATATGGTGTCACCTTGAATATTGTGTGCAGTTTTGGGTACCACAATATGAGAAAGGTATTAAGCCACTAGAGAGCATCCAAAGGAGGGTAACAAAGATGGTGGGTGAAGGGCCTTGAGGGGAAGCTGTATGAGAGCAGCTGAGGTCACTTGGTCTGTTCAGCCTGGAGAAGAGGAGACTGAGGAGAGACCTCATTGAAGTCTACAGCTTCCTCATGAGGGAAAGAAGAGGGGCAGACACTGATCTCTTCTCTGTGGTGACCAGTGACAGGACCCAAGGCAATGGTCTGAAATTGTGTGGTGCACTAAAAAGTGTCAGAGGAGGTTTAGGTTGGATACTAAAAAAAGGTTTTTCACCCAGAGGTGATTGCATGCTGGAACAGGCTCCCCATGGAAGTGATCACAGCACCAAGCTTGACAGAGTTCAAGAAGGGTTTGGACAATACTCTTGGGCACATGGTGAAACTCTTGGGAATGGTTCTATGCAGGTCCAGAAGTTGGACTCGATGATCCTTGTGGGTCCCCTCCAACTCATCATATTCTGTGATTCTGTAATTCTGTAATTCTGTGAAGAAGGAAGGCTGTCATGGTCTTTCTCTCCCTCTTCACTTCAAAGACAAATGTCTCTGGCTGTTTCTGAGCAATTCAGATTGGGAAAAAAATTGTAAGTCACAAAGTTCTGTGGATGGTAAAACAGTTTCTCCCCAGCTGCAGAATTCAGAAGCCAGGAAGTTGGCTTTTATGTCTTTGGCTCCACACAGATGTGCATGCTGACAGACCATCTGATTCAGGAGTGGATACTTACATTTTTCACAACAAAGTACAACTTAGAAGACTCCTTGATGAAACTGTATGGCATCTTTGCCACAGTCACACTGCCTACAGAACATATGGGCAGGTAAAAGTCAGGATAGCAGCAAGCTGAGACTATGCTAACAATATGCTTATTTGTCTCCATTAACCAAACAAATGTCGAGCTGTGTGCTGTTGTGTAAGAAAAATACACTTTCATTACAAAAACACCTGTTGTTTATTTTAAACACCTCTTCCGTCTTGTTTTGCAATCTCTCTGGTGCATGGCTGGCTCATACGTTGCATGCATACAACAAGAGGAGCACCTATCTCAGCTTGAAACTCTAGGTGCTACACTGATAAAATTAATTTAAAAAAATTGAAATAAAGTCTAATATCATAAACCCCAAACACTTCAGAATTAAAGAAGGAAAGAAATATTATTCTGAGTGTTCAGAGAAAATGAGACATCTGCACTTAACACACCCTCTTAAGTTGTTTGTTAACTTGCCATACTGGGCCTAAGCATCTATTGTTCTCTTTTCCCTTACCTACACCATGCTGCAGTCACAGTATTTTAGAGACAGAACTCTACTGAAGCCTTTGACTCTGTTTTACAGCATACTGTTTCACTCTCTATTAATAAAAAAGTATTCCTAGAAAATTTCAAATGATATGTTTAGTAGCAGTCCTACCTGCTCCACCTCATTGGCTGTGTACTGCATCGCTTCATTATGCTGCTCTTCCAACATTTCCAAGTTTAACTCCTCTAAGAATTCATTTCTTTCATCATCCAGCCACCCTTCCTCCAGCTGCAAAGAATACATTAGTACATTATTTTATGTTTGCAAGGACACATGCTAAAATAGAGCAAATCCAAATGGCAATGCGATCGACTAGTTCTTTTTATCCTAATGATTCTCTTCAGAAAGCCAGGTGGAAGGAGTTCACATTTCAAAAAAAGGAGAAAAAGAAAGATAAAAAGATGGGACTCATGCCTTTTATCCTTTCGTAAAACAGGATGACTGATTTTCTCTCATAATGAAGGAGACTGCATAGCACAGACATTATTTCCTTTCAAAAGGTATGAAAGGCACAGCGCATAATCCTGAAGCTGTCATGTTCATTACCACTGAGAGCCTTCGCACTGAAAGAGTAGCAGTGTTACTAATAGGGCCAGGAGGCAACCAGGCTCTTTTCTGTAACAACCTCCATCCCAGTGCTGTGCCCTGCTGCCGCCACCTCAATAGAAACCTTATGCTGTATTTCTGTCACCATTTTCCCATTGATCTTCCAGGTAAACAAATAAAGAGAGCAGGGTGACAGAAAGATGTGGTGACTTGAAGGGAGGCAATTTTTGTTCTCTCGATATGTCTGGAAGCAAGGCTTATCCGTTTGTTTTGGGTTTTTTTCCCCTGAGTGTAAGGTAATACTTTGACATTTGGTGAAGACAGTATTGCGAAAGGACAGGAGGGGATGCTATGTTTTCTGTCAAGTGTGTATATCCTCTTCCTGCACCCATTTTACACCCTTCACATCTTTCTAAACTGATAAAACAGGTATCCTGGCCTAAAATGTTATTCTCCCATTTTTTTTATTATGTACATGTGTGCACGTGGTGCACATCCATTTGTATCTGCAATCCCTTGTCAGACGGCACACTGCATCGAAAAGAAACCCCTGGCCAGTGGCACTCCCTATAATGACAAGATTGTAGCAGAAGGAAACACTTATTGTTTTGTTGTTGATGAAGGAACCAGAGGATGACGGTGACAAAAACATGCTAGCAGGGAAAATCCTCAGCATTACCAGCTACTCATGTCCCAAGACATCGAGAGCAATGTAGCACAGGTCAACACGTACAGCAAAAGTATCCCTGCCTCAAAGCCAGAATAGCTCTGGCCACAGATGTCAGTGAGAAAAGTTACACCAAGCCAGCTAGTAGTAGTTCCAAGCTACACAAGGATTGACTGATGCTGTGCAGTACTTCTAACTGAATAAGGGCAGGAAACCACTGTTTCTTTCACAAACTCTGATATGGTTTTGCCCATGTCAGTGAACTCTTTCCTCTCATAAAGAACATAAGCCTTTCACCATTTCCCTTGGCAAAGTCAGACTCCTACAGTTTGGGATTAGGAGGAGACTGTTTTTCTTGAGGACATAAAATTTTTATGTTTGCCCTTAATGGGACTTTCAAACCATTATATGAAACATCTGGTACTGGCCACTAGTTTTGTTTACTTGTCTTGTTTATTTTTTTTTCCCAAGGAAAGCATGAACACAGCCTTCCTCTACCATAAATAACGCAGTTTAGTTTCCCTCATTTGAGGAAATTGCAGAGATTAACAAATCTGGGGGATGAAAGTTGAATCTCACTTGAGCGAATCTGCTGCTCTGATTGTGGCAGACCCAGTATCTAACTAATGAGAATGCTTACGTTATGTTACAGTTTTCAGAATAAAACTAATACATAGATTAGCATACATGCGTACTACATACACTCTGTACACATACACATAACAGAATTTGTGTGTTGTGTGCTCCTCTAGTTCTCTGTCTCAAAACTTAATTATTCATCAGTATTCACTGCACAAATACATGGTAAGAGAGGTTTTCTTCCCTTTTACCAAAAGAATGTGCTCAGCAGTCACCTTTCAAGACTGAATACTGCCATTACCATTTTCTACCTAGAAATGAAAGCCTGCTTAATCCTGTTGTCTTTTACCGGAGTCAAAGCAACACAACCAGCAGAAATGAGTTGACAGCCTGGTCTCTGACAAACTCTGGCTTTTCCCTAAGTTTTGTATGAGTATATTCTTATAATATATAAACTAAACAAAAAAATCCAACACTGAAGGCCCAAACCTAAACTAAAGCACGTTTTATAATTTGTAAGGAGCATTCATATGGGAAGCTACTTTGGTACAGATAAGTAACCCCTTAATTCAGATAGATGTAACTTCTTCATGTTAACTAGTCTAAACAAATACAGAGAATGAACTTTCGCGTAGCAGGTATTTTATAAGTGGGTGGGTTTCTGTTTCCTACTGAAAAATGGAATCCTAGTGAAAAACAGTAAGAATAATGGTGAAAAAACTCTTTCAAAAGTTCTGTAATTGAGGGCTGCAATTTTGCAATACAAAGTGAGGCATGGCTTTTTTTCTGTGCTTTGTCACCAGTTTCATGGGAATAGTTTAGATTCTTGAAAAAAATAAAGGAAATGAATGATGAAATTGTGAATTTTTCATAAGTGCTGTATTCAAGTAGAGATTCCAAGTGGCAGTGAGTTATACTTAATTTAATTTATACAGAGTATGCAGCTAGTGAGACAGAATATCAGAATAACAGAATACAAAGAGAAGTACAAACAGCAATTTTCTACTACTCTACCTCTCCTTTAGTCTGATGATGAATCTAACATCTGCCCCTTGCAATGATATTAAAAATTTTTGGCATGGCAAGATTCTTGACATTGGCATAATCTTATTTTTAAGACCATAAAAATGTTTTTAAAAGCTTTTGAAAATGCACTTCCCAAGATGCGAGCATGTTTTTGTGACTAAAGTGTTTTGAAACAAATTTAATTCCAGTTTGCTGAGTGGTATTGTCATGAAAGTCCCATATTTGCTACATAAACAAATCATTTACATGCCTGCTTATAAGCACATCACATAAAAAGACACCTCACCAGTGACAAAGTACAGCTTTGTGTAAGCCCATATAAATTATAAAGTTTACATAAAAGATAAAATTGATAAAGGTAAGTATGGGAAATTTATCCTATGAATAAATCAGAATCATCTAATGAGTAATGCATAGTTTTCAAGTTCTACTTCATGTTTTACTAATACCATATTAGTATTTATTTATATACCTGCTTACTCTGCTGGAAAAGAAATTCCTTAGTTTGGGGAAAACAAGCCCTAGTAATATCATATTATTTTCTTTGCCGGCTAAACAGGGGGGAAAGCTCCACAATTATCTGTTTGCTCCTTTTGTCAGTAACTTTGGCAATCCTATTTCTTGTCAGTTCATTAGTTACAGTGACAGTGAATGCATAGTATAACCCAGGTTCTGGCTCAGTGCATCTATTTAGTCTAACCTGCATCTCTGGTCTTGCAACCAGCAATACAATTTTCTTGCATTCTTCACTGGAGAGCAATGCCACTGCCTCTTCACGATTCTGGACATCTTGGCCATTTATCTAGAAAACGAATGAAAGTGGCACATTAGTTTCTATTTCCACAAAGCAACACACAATAAAGGGCAGATATCAGCTCATTTGTGCTGAATGTATGGACAATGAAAATTGTGCAATGGGCTCATCTTCAGCCCCTCAGTGGTAAGTGCCTTCACTCAATTATGCGCTTACTGTAAGAGCTGTATTGATCGTTGAAGGATGGTGGACATCAGAGGAAGCAGTTATGTTCATAAATGTCCAACCTGCGCCCTAGTAACATACATCTAGCAACACAATTAACCAGCCCCTGACAGGTGACGTTCATCTTTCTCCGTTCAGAGTAATGGAAGTGTCACTCTGAGATAATAGTGCTGGTGGAAGCAAGACTGGTAATGCTACAGCTGAAATCAGTCACGCTGTACGCTGGTAGAGAGCCAATTAGAGAGCTACAGCATTATCTCTTAACAGGTAATACTTACAGGCCACTGCTTATGGCTGCTCCATTTAATCATTTCATATTTGTGTGGACAGCTTAGTAGATAGAACCACACTAAACATATGTATCCCCCTTGCAAGGGGATAATCAAAATAAAAGTGGTTCTTCAATGAGACTGTGCTTTTCTTGCTATCTTTCTCCTATTCTGTTACTCCATTAAAACAACCATATCCATGACCATATGGTAAAAAACACAATTTGCATTGTCCAAAACCCGTTATTAAGGGAATAAAATAAAAATCTTGTTTCCCGTATGCATTTGGCTTTGTCTAATTCACAGCACAAGAAATGGATTATTCTCATTGTGGTAACAAAACTTCAAAAATTTGATATATTTGAAAGAGGGTGAAAACAAAACCAGAAGACAGAAGGATCTGAACATTTGTGAGAAAAAAAGTCTGAAATCAAAGCAGTAGGAACTTCCCATTGAAAATGAAAGACAAAATTGCATTTCTGTACATATGTTTGGCCTGGAAGCCCTGACTCAAAAATACAGCTTTAATTCAGATTAAAGAAAACTCCAGTGTACCCTGATGACCTAACTGGCAATGAATGAAATGTCTGAGACACTTCAAAACTTACATGACAGGATAGCTGTGGTCTCTGGAGACCAGACAACCCAACAGAGAGCTACCCTAATCTGAAAAGCAGTGATGCAGCCACAGAGAGGTCCAGGAGCAGATTTCCAGCTTTGCAAAACATTCCCAGCCATAGTGGCTGCTCCAGTGACTCCTAGCAGCTGAGGAACTGCTCCCTGTGGATCCCAGAGGGGGCAGCCGGGCTGTCCCCATGCTACATGGAGGTGCCCACCCCACCTCATCTGCAGAATTATGGGGAATGGACAGGACTTAGGCCTGTTCCATGGCATCTGACCCTGTTGAACAACACTTAACCTGGAGGTTCACAGCTAAAAATAGCAGAAGTTTAGACAAGTCCCACTAGGACTGTCCTTATAAGACCCTTCCCTTGACTTTTTAACATTTCATGTAAAATACTCAGGCAGTTTTCATATGCTTAAGGAGACTGTGAAGATTGGCAGTTTCTGCGAATGAGAAGGGAGCAGTTAACAGACTCAAAAATGAGAGGAAGCCTGCTGTAATTTTGTGAGGAATACACAAAGCAGAGCATCTCCCTACAGCCTTAACCAATGCCACATGCCACACACAGAAAATGCCCCCATGCTCAGGGATCCATCTCTCTCCCAGCATAAGTGTAATCCCCCATAATGGCACTGTCACCTTCTATTTCACTGAGTTATCTCATCGATAAGAGTAGATAGAGGGTCAATGTGTTTTCAGATATGAAAGTAAACCCCACATAACTCTCTGGGTGTTAACTTTAATGCTCAAACTCATAGCTATATATCAGCACTGACATTAAAGTAATGCTCCAGTCCACAAGAGGATGGCAGAATTATCTATGTTTTCTCTCACCCCTAGAGATTCATTGAAATGAATTTCACTAGGAACTGGAGAACATTCACCTGACCTTCTGTTGGCTGCCCACCCAGAAACTTTACAAAGCAAGGAAAGAAGCAGAAAGTGGACCCACTCTCTGTTTCCCTATTTTGAGCATACATAAAGGAGGAATGAAAGTTGTTTTTACCTGGTTGAATAAAAAAGGGGTGTTTTTTGAAAGTTAAAAATACCCCTATATCCTGCTTGCTTTCTTCTGTAGGTGTTTTACAGAAAGACACAGAAGGCAGTTTCCTGACTTCTCTCCTGGGTGCACTCCATGGTGTGGTCCCTTCACCCCAAGTCCTACTGAGGACCTCACTTCCCTCACACCATGGCATCTGTGTCTTCTGGGGGAGAACATCGTCCTGTGAACATTTTTAAATTCCCAACCACACAGAGAATAAAGCCGCAGCCTCTGAGTGAGTCCTGACATTAAAATCTAATTTATTATTTCCTCTCCAGAAAATGGGCCACTTTGGTAAGCCAGGTAGTAGACTATGTTGTGTAGCTATACTCCAAAAGCCGATGTAAGTTGTATCAGGATAAGAGATATATGTACAGGTTTCAGCAAAGACATTTCCCACAGAAATTAAAAGATCAGAAGGAACAGACTGATTTTGTGTCAGTCTGAAAGTTCATGTGCTAATGAAGGGTAATTATGGAACATATTACAGAAAAGCAACCTGTCATCACCAGGAGCTACTTCTGGGGTGTCAGTGAAAAAAGGTCAAAATACAAGGGAAATCAACTTGGAACCTGAATTAGAATGCTATAATACAGCAAAGAGTTTCCAGTCTAGTGATTTTTGGTAGCATTCTGTGATTTTGCATTAGGGCAAAAAACGCACTATCCACTGTTGGTTGAAAACACTGCCATTCTAGGTACTTCCCTCTCTGCACCGGTGCACTTCCCTCCTCCAGAGCCAGGAGTCAGCTACCCTCACCCACAGGTGCTTTGCTGTATCGCAAAAAAACTATCTTCAGGGCAGCTCTTTAAGTGAGCAGAACAACAGAAATGAAGGGGGGAAAAAAGCCAAGATAGTGGATTAGAAAATAATTCAGAAAAGCAATGCTTTATTGGGAAAGGAAAGAAAATATTAATAAAAGCTTAAAAAAACCCTTCTCAAGTATGTTCAGGATCATCCTTCTCTAAACGGCACATTTTTTGTATGAAAGCTCTTATCATCTATGCTCAGCATAAGTGAGTTTTACCCAAATTTATGTGATTGGTGAATGATCAGCAAGTCTCTGACACTCTTATTTACGTCCGCAGGATCCTGTTTAGAATTTGACACTGAGATGAATATAGTGAAAATGAGATTTTCTAATAAACATGGAAAAAAAGACATGGGATGTAAGTGCATGAGCCAGAACGAGTTTGTCAGTCTCATTTTTCAGTACACGCAATCTAGCTCCCAGCTATTGTGTTAAAAAACAGACAGACACGGATTTTCTCATCGATCACAGTAACAAAGAGAACTACCTTCCCTCATTAACAGTCCACAGAGAAGATGGCACTACATGTTTGTCTGAAGAAAGAGTTTAAGGAAGAGTCTATTGTCACATACTTGCAAAATACGGTCTCCCTCACGGATCCGTCCATCTCTGGCAGCAATGCTGTTTGGATCAACCTGCACAGGACAATATAAAGTAACTGAACATGAAAGGATTTTTATGGGAAATTGCAACAGCTGCACAATTGCATGATTTGAAAAAGTACCATTTTTACACCCTACAGAGGCAGTCTGAAGTCTCCTTTAGAGTCACATGAACTCAACAGTTCTTTAAATGATTGCATAAGCTTGTTTCAGATAAAATACCTCAAGACAGAAAGGGTTGGGAGTATATGATTTTAACACTAATACTTTCCTATGCTACTGTCAGGCATGAACCTTCAACTGTCAGAGCATTAAAAACTAATGACAGAGACCCTTTTCTGTGGAAGTTTGCTATGGATTGAGGTGCTTCTTCAGCAGTTGATACATCTATACAAATTGACCTGTCTTTGGGAAAAGAGCATGATTCTTTTTCTTCCATGGAAACATTTATTAATAAATCATTATCTCAGTAATCAATCTGTTATTTCCTCTGGAATTTTTCAGTTTGTGAGGAAACATCAAAAAAACCATGAAGGATCCATATTGTATACATCACTTGCAGGTCCTGTATATCATTCCTAGTCTGAACCAGTTAATTTTAAGCTAGCTTAACCTAAATAGATGTTTAGGGCTCCACTGATAGTTTATCAAAGTCACTACAGCTCATCCCTGAGCAATGACCTACTGTTTGTTGCAGGGCAATTCAATCTATCACCTTTCATTTGATGGTTATCTTAAATCATTTATTTTGCCACATCACGCCATAAGCTATTTTTTCAAATGAAACATTTGAGTTGAGCATTTGGTTCACAGGTTGCATCCTCTCCATCTCAGATACCATTTTCCTCTGTTCATTGTCATAGAAAAAAAAAGAATCTGAAGTGCTTAATCAAGTACAAAAGACAATATAATTACATTCACTTTCAAAGGTCTGAGAAAATTTTATAATGTAGGAAAACCTGAATGTTTTAGATATAATCCTGGAGTGTATTAAGAGATTCCTGAACTTTCTTTGCCCTCACAAAGTCAAACAGACATCAACAGCAGTGCTTATACAACTAGTGGGAGATATATTCTTGGGTAATTTATATTAATTCCTCGTTCTTGTTCCAAGGCTGTGCTTTTAAGTTTCTTTGACATTGCTACTGGCCTGTGAATATGCAATCTTGCTTTCATCCCCATTCACCGATACATAGGAGAATTGTCTTTATTGATCCTCTCTGTCCATGAGCTTCACTCAGAATTTAGAATCACAGAATCATAAAGTTTCTCAAGTTGAGAAGGGACCCATAAGGATCATTAAGTCCAACAACCCACTCCTCACATGACCACCTAAAACAAAAACATATCACTAAAAGCATTATCTAGTTGCTTCTTGAACGCTGTGCTGTGACCACTTCCCTGGGGAGCCTGCTCCAGGAACGAACCACTCTTTTAGTGAAGAACCTTTTCCGAATGTTCAAATTTGGTTCAACATGTCAAAAAAAGCAACAAATTGGGATCACAGTTCATGCAGTAAAATCACCAGTGAGCTTGGACTCAGCAGTGACCTTGGACTCACAAGAGTTCTTCTTTACCCAGAAAAAAAGCCTCTTTGACTGGCTGGAGACTCAAAGGGAGACTGTTCCTGAAAGTCTTGTGGGCTGACACTGGGAAACACTAACACCCTGTGCTGGGTGCCATGTTTTGTGAGTGAAGCAAATGAAAGCCTGAGTATCCAGCATTCTATTTTTTGTTTTTCCAACATATTCATCTCCCAAGCTACTCTCTCCAGCCATATGTGGTATGTCTGTGTACCACAACTGTAACAAAACCAAAAATAATACAATAATGATTGACCACTGTTACGAGTACCAAGGCTGTAGCAGGAGCAGAATGTAAGCAGGGTATGGAGAAGGCACTTTTCTCCTTAAAAACTCTGCCTGATTTCCATCATAAGGGCACATTTCTTTCAAAATTCAGACTATGCTCAGACTGCTTTGTACTTCCGTAACTATGATGTTGTAATAAAAAACACTTACATTAAAGAAGCCCACCATTAATAACTACACTATTTGGGCAACAGATAAACTGATAATATAAATGAATTGAGAGTGACACAAGTTGGTTACTGACTGACACTTCTGCACTCTGGTCTCAGAGCACTTGCTTGTACATACCCTGGAACATTTAGCCCTTCACCATGAGCATTTTCCACACTCCTCCCCAATGTCACATCCTTACCTCACTGACATAGATTCCTGTGTCCTCCTCATCATCGGTTCTGTAACAGACAGTCAGCCCCAGCTTCTCCTGGCTGCCAATGCGGCACAGCTCCACCTCCTATAAGAAAATATACAGGCTTCTGTGGTGGCTCTTGCCAAGGGTGGAAAAAACTGCACAGCACAAGGGAGCATCAAGCCACTGAGATGCTCATACTGCATGACCTAGTCATACTGCTCAGTCTTAAGACACAATATTTAGTGTGCATCTTTGTAAGAGTAAATATCTTTTTTTCTAGAAGAGTTCACTTTGAGGAGACAGGTGTTCGCTTAGGAAGTCTTTCTGCCTGGAAAGTGCCTCAAGGGTGGTTAGATGTTTTTTTTCCCTTTTCCTTCTGCATTCTAGAGAGGGCTGTGGGCTCTCTCTCTCTGGTATGGGAGGAGAGAGATACACTCATAGACACACTATGGGCCTCCACAGCCAGCGGGGAGAGCCAGGGTAAGGGGACCATCAATGATAAAGACTGAAGAAGTACAGGAGGTATGTCTTCCTCTGGCCCAGTGCTTTGCAGCCTGGTGAAGTTTTCATTTTTAAGGTTCAGTAGTCTCAATTTAGGAATAAATTTTCTTGAATTCCTTCCCTTGTCTGGCCTTCCAGGGGGTGCCTGCGTATTATCTTACTTCACAGTCTTTAAGGAGGAAACTATTATGAGAATTAAGAAGGAAATTCCAGTACATTGCAGGTTCAGGCTATATAGAAACTGTTCAGTAAAACATGTCAATATAGCTGTGCATCGATTTTGCAGGTTTTTGACTTTTGGATAATAGAAGCTGGCTTACAACAGATTACGCAGTCATTCTAGTCCCATCACACCAGCTATTGACTTATAGGATATAAGACAGACTGGCTACACATCAATCAATCCATCACACAAGTCAAGTTCCACTCCCTTCTAACAGCAATACAAGCCATAAAGCAAGAACACAGACTTCCATTAATTGCATAATTCCTTCCCTGACCAGTTTAGTGCCATAGCCTCATTTCAGAAGCTGTTAGATAACAGAAGGATCCTTCAAGGAATCTCCTGTGGAGCTGAACAGCCCTGGCATTTTCCTCAATTGTGAGATGATGCAGAAAACATATTCTTAGTGTCAGTTGTCCCAGCAGTGGCATCTCATGAAAAGTGCAAGTTTTAGGGCAGATGGCACAGCGATAACTACTACAGACACCCCTCTGAATTGAGCATCTTTATGGTTTCATAGGGGAACCATTCACAAAAAATACAAAACTGCACTTGGTTTGAACACTGTGAAACAAACAATTGTAATAAAGCAGAACAAACCCAATAACACAGACTATTAGCTTTGTTTCAAATGGGAAACTTTACCTGAAATTTGTATTTAAAGGGAGATCACCTGTTTGCAGGTGACACTTGTACCTTAACAACTTCTGCTTCTGTGGCTGCGCAATAAAAGGAGACCAATTCATGCTTCAGTTCTCAGTCAGTGATACAGAGTTTGCTCCTCCCCATCCCCAGAGATGTCATGCTGACTAATCCACAAACAGCCCCAGGGTGTACATCAATGACTCCCTGAGTTGTGAGGATCAGATGTCAAAATCCGACAACCTACAGACGAACCTGCACTTCACACACATGGGTTAGCCAATGAGCCTCGTGACATTTTCATTTCAGCTGAACATCTTTCACAAAGCGCAGTGCTATGGTTCACTCCCCTACTCCCTCACCAACATACAAATCTGCATGGGTTCACTAACTGCACAAACCCTGTAAGCTTCTCCCTGGACTTTGGACATTCAATGTATTAACAAAAACTAAGAAAATGTAGGGAAAAACCATGAAACTTGTAGCATTCTTTAGTTTTTCTTTAAAATTGCCTGAGTTTTATACAGCGTGATAAAGAGTAGAATTATTAACCAGTACACATTATACTCTGGGTTTAAAAGAAGAAACACAGGACTGTGTTTTATTAGGGAAGACAATTGCAGTGACCTGATTTTGGCATTGGGAGCAAAATTATGTGTACTAGAGGGAGGCCTATTCAAAACCCATAATAATTGATGCCTCCATAGGGAAAGAACACTTGACTAGAACCGTAATATTAGGGAGAAATTACAGTAACAAAATGGCTTCAATTACAGCAACAAGGTATACTTTCAAGGAATAAAGAAGCTTGCAGTCCCTTGGAGACCTATAAGGAAACCTAAATACACCATAAAGGACTGAAACTGGGACCTTTAAATCAAGGCAAATGAGGATCTGTGCACAAGCAGAAATCCATTGACTTTCATTGTCCTGCTGGCACAACCTCCTGTATCCCCACATTAAGGCTGGACAGGGGCCCCAAGGACTGCTCTGAACACAATTTCTTTGGATGGGAACAACCTTGAAGTTCTCATTGATGATTTGTCTCAAAATGTTTCTACAAACCTGTACCAATGTTTCAGGCTGCAAACAAATTGAATCCTGTCAGTGCACTGGCTCAATGAGCAGAATAATTTAACCCTTTAGGGCATGAAAGAGCAAAGGAAAATGAGGATGATACTACATGCTTCCTGGGAGGCCAAGAGGTTTGCTAAAATTGCCTCTGGGAACCAGCTGATTACAAGTATCAGTGACATCCTCTGACTGGGAAGCAACAGCCCTGACTGCACATAGTACCTAGGCTACCACAACTTTCGTTTCTCCATCCAGTAACACAGCTTAGCGTTGAGATCAGTACTCAGTATTCTTGGACTACCTCTTTCCCAAATGACTATATGGGGCATAGTCTGATGACTGACCATGGCTGTGGCCACTTAGAAGCTGTAGATACCTAAGATGGAGACACTGATACTTAGTGTGAAAGGCCAAATAACCATTTCATATTTTTCAGTCTACATGCAAGTACATACACAAGTAATATCTCATTCAGTATGAGGGAGAAGTTGGATGAGGTCTCTTGCTTTGCATTGGCAGTCATTCCAGATAATTGCCTTTTGCCCATGGCACATCTGAACTGCTAACCTCATGGCATCTTTTTTTCACAAGAAACACAGTACATCCTGGTTACAAGCAAACTAGGGCTGAAAAAACATCTTTGGAAAATTGAAATACACTTTGCATAAAATATAAAATTATCTCTTAGAGCAAAGGCCCACAAGTCTGATCTCTAAGTCTCTGTAACAAGCACATCTGAAACAACTTCAACAGAAGAGCACCAACTGAGACAGTAGAGAATCTGGACCATCACAGTCAAATACATTTGACATTGTATTTTGTGACAGATGCTTTTTAGTGTGGTTTTTTTTCCACAGAATTACAGAATCACAAATATGCTGCATTGGAAGGGACCCACAGGGATCATCCCTGCACAGGGCCATCCCCAAGAGTCACATCATGTGCCCAAGAGTATTGTCCAAACCCTTCTTGAACTCTGTCAGGCTTAGTTTTGTGACCACGTTCCTGGGGAGCCTGTCCCAGCACCCAACCGACTTCTGAGTGAAGAACCTTTTCCTAATACTCAACATAAATCTCCACTGACACAACTTCAGGCCATTCCCTCAGGTCTTGTCACTGGTCACCAGAGAGAAGAGATCAGTGCCTGCTCCTCCTCTTCCCCTCATGAGGAAGTTGTAACTGCAATGAGGTCTCCCCTCAGTCTCCTCCAGGCTGAACAGACCAAGTGACCTCAGCTACTCCTCATACGGCTTCCCCTCAAGGCCCTTCACCACCTTCCTTGCTTTTCTTTAGACACTCTCTAATAGCTGAATACCTTTCTCATATTGTGGTACCCAAAACTGCACACAATATTCAAGGTGAGGCCACCCCAGTGCAGAGCAGAGCAGGACAATGCCCTCGCTTGACCAGCTGGCGATGCTTTGCCTGATGCCCCCCAGGACACGGTTGGCCCTCCTGGCTGCCAGGGCACTGCTGACTCATATTCAACTTGCCATGGATCAGAACCCCAGGTCACTTTCCACAGCACTGGTTTTCAGCATCTCATTCCCCATTCTGTACATACATCCAGGGTTGCCCCATCTCAGGGGCAGAATCTGGCACTTTCCCTTGTTGGACTTCATATGGTTGATGATTGCCCAGCCCTCTTTCTTGTCTCTCTCACTACTGTTTTTTTACAGAAAAAACTATGTTTGGCAGTAGTACATTTTTAAGAATGTAATTTCCTTCTCTGAAATCCCTTTAGATACATGGACACATGCACACACATGTAGACTTTCTCATTGGCTGTTGCCAATGTGTATGTAGGGACTGAACTGTCGGTCTCAAAACACAGCATTTTAAAAATCTACAAAAACAATATTTGGAGATTCATGAATAGTGCTGACAGACAGATGGTGGGAGGAGACGGACTGAAGAGAGAGCTCAGGAGATGACAGCCTCCCCCTCTTTTGGGCACACTGGGGGCAGCCGCCTCTCAACACGAAGAGTGTTCTGCTGCCAAGTGACAGAAGTCAGTGCCAAATTGCTAACTCTTTGACTTGCTGCTTCTTTTCTCTGTGTGGGCAGAACAAAAATTCAGTGCATTGCCACAGTAAAGATAATACTTTAAAGTGTTTTGCCATAAATTATTTGGTTAAAAGACAGACATGGAAACTAGAATAAAAGCTACCCCATCTTGAAAGACCTGGATGCAAATTTCCAAAGTAGCTGAACTCTTCAGATATGGGGAAAGAGAGCAAAAAGGTGCAGATCATCTTCCTGAAGGACTGAAACTGGTTATAGTGGTCATCCTCTAAAGTGATGGAGAAGTGGCTGTAGCCTGTGGCTCCCAACCAAAGGCCAATAATCTTCAAGGATGAAAAAGCAGTTAACCTTTTACCTGAGCTATCAGCCTCTGGAGACATGAGATCAAACCAGGAGCTGTCACCTCTTTGGGGAGGGAAGACTAGGTTACTACTGTAATTTCTCTCAAGTGTTAGAAGAGTAGATTATAAACAACAGCAAGTGGGTTTTTAGCTTTCTAGAATTGCTAAAAAAACGTTAAGCACTATTAAAGGAGATCTTGTGAAAGTTAGCATTAATCTGCAGTTATAGTGGGTCTTTCTACTAAGAGCTACATTATACAGAGTAAAGCTGATGGCCTGGTACAAAAGAAGGTACCACAAACCCTTCCATGATCAGTCTTAAACAGACTTTTAGGGAGAAGAATAGCTCTGAATTCTTCACATTTTCTCTCCACACATTGGAAAACAGATTACAGCCAAAGAGGGAAATTGGTAGTTTCTTCTCACTGCACACAGATGTTGACAAGAGGTATTCATCAGACTACCCTGTGCTGGAATGACTGCACACATGGAAAACTTACTCTGCCACATTTTGATTTGTTAACCGCTCTGCCACTTGCGTCTACTAAGACATGCATACTTTTGAATCCTTCCCCACTTTCTGTCACAAATAGGTACTCCCTGTTCAACACTGTTCACCACTGTTCACCCCATTTAAAGTGTGGCTGGGCTCTGTCCCACTGCCTGTCATTCGCTCCCACCTCCATTCGAACCATCCCACCCCAACAACCCTCTCCACCAACAGAATCCTTCTGTCCTCATCTTCAAAATCTGTCTCAGTTCTCTCTTTCCCTGGACTTGATGATCCTGGAGGTCTCTTCCAACCCAGATGATTCTATGATTCTTTCTCTTGCCCTCTCACACTTCTGTGTGATGAGAAGTTTTTGTATGGGTAGGAAACAAGGCAAACAAGAAAGTAGAGCTCTACACAAATCAGTTGCAATAAACAGCAAGATACTCTCTTCCCGAAGTCGGAGACTTCCGAAGCCCAAACAAGAACTTCCAGTGTTTGGAGGCAACTGGGTGGCTTTGAAACTCATAATAAACTTGAGATCTAATGTGTCCCTTGCACTGGAACTTCTAGGGAATGGTTCACGGAAGCCTTAACACTCTCTGTGTTAATATTATTTTTGTTGAATTTGATCTATCATATTCACAGAGGTAGTGAAGACATTGAATGAATTCTTCGCAGGGAACTGTAATTCCTGGGCTGCTCTAGTGCAATGGAGGCTTAATGAGAAAAACACTGTGCCAGCTCTAAAGGATTTAGAGTTCAGTTGCTGGATAGTATAATGTTGTCTCATCTCATTCCATGTCCATTTTGCCTTTTTGTCCACTGATGACTTGTCATGAAATACAAGAAGACTAGTTTAGTGTATGTACTGTAGACCAGTATAACTAACTAAAGCTAATCAGTTATTCAACATTATTTTACAGTATGAAAAAGGTAGACTCTACACTTGGCCATCTCATGTCCAAAGATACGTCTCGGACTGGGAGTGTCCTGAGACTATGCTGAAAAGGAAACTTGCCAATCCCCTTAGCAGTTTATTGGTATATGGAAACACAATGACCCATTTCCAGAATGGAAACCTTTAATAAGGAATGAGGATGAACTTATTGATATAAGTAACTGGTTGCAAGATCCAGACATGTAAAATTTCTGAGAAATCATTTGGTGTACTTTAGATTACTAGGCATATGTTTGAGATTCTCCCGTGGATGACATGATACACTGAAGAAGGAAAATTTCCCTACCTTCTCAAATTCATCATAATTTTTTTAAAAAAATTTAGTAAGATCTTGTCTCATAAGACAAGCCGTTTTTAGCAGGTTTCCAGGAGTGTTCTGCTTTTAAGTTCTTATTCCCTGTTCAATTGTAACTGCTTTCGTGCAGTCACCTCATGTAACTTTTTATGACTTGTTTTTGTTATCTATAAGCAGAAAACAATGCAAACACTACCAGAGTAGCAGCACATGAAAGAATAAATGCAGAGTGTTTTAAAAGGCGCTGCAGGAATACTATAAATAGTCCACATCCTTCCAGTATTCCCCACCTGCCTTTATAGCAATTTTTGCACCCACCAAAAGGACCGAGAATATCAAAATCATCATAGCTACTGAGTTCCCTTCACCTGTACAGTACAGTATATCAGAGTAATGAGTCCCATGAACTCTGATAACTCCATTAGAAGGGGCAGCATGGAATCAAAACACAACAGTATTTTTCTTAAATGGACAGTATGTGATCACTTAATAATAAAGTTGTCGTTACAATGAGAATACCATCTCACCATTGTGGCATAGTCAAAAAACAAATTAATTTTAATTAGGATAAGTCTTCAGTGCAACAGAACCTATGATTCATAGTTCAAGTTTTATATTTTTATGACATGGTAAGACAGCGGATCCTAAACATTTTCAGTTTGTGATAAAGTCAAGTATTTAATTTCTTAGCACTAACTAACATCCACTCATCCTATTTCATTATCTTTTCCTCTGAAGATCAGTACAGTTCTAGCCTGTAAAGCCAAAACGCTGTGCTTTCTTCCCTCTTCCCTTTAAACAACTCTTCTGAATGGGGAAAAAAAAAACAAAAAAAAAAACCCAAACCAAACTGACAGAAAGGAGAAGTTTTGCTATTTACAAGTATGAAAAAGACAGGTTTTAAATTAGGAGTCAACACAACAGTATACACATAGTTTTTAGATAAGGAAATCACCAGAGCATACTGGGGAAGGACTCCTACTTCACCAGCAGAAAGATAAAATGCTGCCAGGCTGGAAAACTCATTGTATGGTGAAACAAACAATGCAATTCAGATATGCCTTATCTAAATCCTAAAATGTGTGAAAGGTAGCCTACAAGTTCCATCTACAAAGCCCACAGACTTGCAATGTGTTCTAAGACAAAAAAATTCCCAGAGATTCAGTCTGTGGACATGCCTGTGGGTTCAGGAATTTTTCTGCACCAGTGGAGGATTATTATTACCTCTTGGACCAAACACAGATTACAAATGCTACTAGCTGATATTGCAACATCAAGGAAAAAATAATAGAAACAAACCAAACAAAAAAAGTTGTCTTCATAGCTCCCCAGAATACTGCAATTATCACCAAGTAGTGAATTATTGCCCATCCCTAAATAAGCGTGAGGTGAAACACCTTTATGTTCTAACCCTTTACAGAGCAGAGCTCCAAACTCTACACAATTTACTTCATATTGGGATGCCCTAAGAGTTTGTAAATGCTAAAATACACCAAGGTTTAGCTGACAGGTTCTGTGATTATGTCCTTGTTTTCCTCAGTTTCTTTCAGAAGCATTTGTAAGGCAATATCTTTGTGCCAGGCAAGTTATTCTGTGCCATACCCTTGACTGCACTTTCAGAAGAAATAAAGACTTGTTGAATGTAATGAGGAGCCCAATATCTGATGATCCAAGGTAGAACATAGTATTTAGAATAAATTTTAAGAAAAAGAGAAAACAAACCCAAAATAATAAAGCCATATAAGAAAAGAGCAGTTACTTTTATCTTTGCTTTTCCCTTTTACCTGTAGTAATAGCTGAGAAGCTGCTTTTAATATTCATCTTGCTAATGGTATAATTGACTGAATGAGTGTTTGAATGACTGAAGCACAAAAGGCCAAGAACAGAGTACTTACAGAATAGCTCAGTGAAGAATTAACTGAGAAAGTACATTAAAGTCTGACTTACTTTAATAAACTAGTTACATTGAAAAAAAATCCTTATCCATCTGAGCTAGGGTCCCTCTTCTGAGGTATCAAATAGAAGTTCTCAGGAACTACACACACTTTAGAATTAAGATTCACTCTTCAGTATCATCTTCAGTATCATCTACATTTTTATGGATGAGATCAACCTCCAATTATATATGCATAACTGAATTTTGGCTGCTTTTCACACTTTCTCTCAGGGTTACTGTAGGAAGGCTGTCCTGTAAAGTCCGATCAATGTTATCAATTTCTTGTTAGTGGTTTCTGTAAACTATGGAAACCAACCAAAGCTCGGTTTCAGCCTCATAACTGTGTTTAGTAATCTTAGCTCTGTAGTTCTTATCACTGGGAATGATGTAAGCGTTTGGATCATTATCACGCAGAGCTTCAAACAGCCAAGCACGAAGCAGCATCTCACTAATAGCATTCACTTTCCTGGTCTCTTCCTCCACATGACTGGAACGATATACCTTTTTCAGGCTACCAAATCACTGCTCATATACATGGCTACCTTCTGTAATATTTAATCTTCATAATCCCACACCCTCATTATCACTGGCAATTAATTCTGCTCATGAAATAAAAATAAATAATACAAACAGAACTTTTATTCTTCTTATAGGAACAGTTCATCTAATGAAGCCCTAGGAGGGTAGAGAGCTAGCAGTGGAGCTAATAAAAAGAAAAATTCATCTCAAATTCAGAAGTGATGAGAATGGTATTACACATTACATAAAATCATATGTTGCACATGAGAGTGGGGGTAAAACAGGAAATGATAGTCTGGGTTTGTAACAAAAAAAGCATCACCATCAGAATAAGTGATGCTTTTTAGACGTCATCTTAAAGCACAGCTTATTTCACCTCTGAATTTGTGCCATGCAGAAGGAGTTGTGACTGTCATGTATAAATGATCAGTACAATGTCATGTACAATGCGTATGACTACATACTTAAAACAGACAGTGTTTCAAACAGGTATCACATTTCACAGAAGCCAAATCATGCTGCCAACACTCTTAGCTTGGCTTTGTTTAGAAGTTATGTCTTTAATGGTAACCAGAAGAAATTTGAGAAAACTCAGGGAGAAAAAAAAAGAAAAAAAGAAATGTAAGTCCTAACACTAGTAAAACTCATGAAAACAATATATTTTAAACATGATGAATTTTTTTTCCTGTGAGCTACCTATCTCTGTTTAGATGAAGAGAGTCTGTTGTGCCTCCACTGTACACTTGACAAAGTAATTTCACACTAAGGTAGATATTTTGTTTTCAGGCTTGGGGTGGGTGTTAAATATTTAATTCTTTACTTGCATGTGCAAGTGTCTGTGTGTAGAAATTTACATATATGACTTTATGGGTCCATACAGTGTGTTTATGTGTGCGCCAGGCAGGTCAGTACACTGCAGAGTCTTTCCTGACAATCACCAAACAATTCATTTAAGAGCATGATTACAATTCTTGAAAACACAGTGACAGGTTATATGCTTATAATGAGAAAGCAAAAGTGTCAGATGACCTCACAATTCACAGAACCAGAGCAGTGACATTTACAGCCATCTCTGGATTCTACTACCTTTTAATGACAAACCATATAGAAGACTATTTATTAATAACTGCAAAAAAGAGAAATGGCAAAAAGAAATAAGAATTTTCAGTTTACTAGAAAAACTCCTCTGTCATAAGATAGATCAGTCAAACATAAACCTCTTCTCTCACTTTACCTCCATGACAACTGATTGTTTAGGGTGAGCTACTGTAAAGAAACAGCTCACAGGAGAGACCATATAGAGGAAATGCCTATCACTGCAGCTTTGTTAAGTGTGTCAATAAAAAAAGATCAAAACCACCTGGGATTCTGGGACTGTCAGACTGAAAGCAAGCAATACCACAGGCAAACAAAGGCATTGTAGACTTGAGAACTATCCTAATGCCATCAAGAGTTATGGTCTCCTGTCAAAGGGATCTTCCAGGAAATACGTTAATGTCTATGTAACACAGGCTAATTGCAGGCTATGTTCCAGAAGTATTCAGCGTGAAACAAAGTGCAATGAAATGGCCTTCCCCTTCACAGGTCACTGCAGGGTCCCATCGCATCCTTTTCACAATGAATAAACTTGTATTTAAAAGTTTGCAGGGGATTTAATTTACAAACACTGACCACTTCCATCAGAAAAAACAATGCTTCCATCAGAAAAGCAAAGCTGTTAATTACTCTGGTACTTTCACCACAAAAGGTAAAGAGAACTGCAGGGTTTTAGCAGATTAGAGTTCAGTTTTATAACCCATTCTGTAAATGCCTATGGAGATTTGGTAGAATTCAAGGATTCACTTTTAAAGTGACTAACGTTCTTAAGTTGTAAAAATAACCTAAAGAAATAAATGCTTTTTTCCTCTCTCTAACAGTCCCAGTATGTTCTGTTACGCAGATTTTACACAGACGGGCATATCCACAATGTACTTGGGGGCTATTTGGAAGGAAATAGAAAAGCTATGGAGCAAGACAGAGCCAGCTCAGATGTAAACAAGTTGGAACTGCTGGCAGCTGTGCTGTTACAAATAAAATTACATTCCCCACTGTCTTCTCACTTATCAATTTTGACAGAAGACTGTCCTGACTTCTCATAAACAGCATCAGAAAGGACAAATCACATTGGGTGTCAGATTTGCCAGGATGGATTTGGTTGGTAGCTTACCACAAAGAAACAGAGGGTTATCTCCATTCCACATGGTGGGGAGAAACAATGCTCAGTCCAAAGGGTGGGAGCTCTATCTTATAGGCTAAAGTCTCATTTAATCCTTATTTTTTAAAGTCTGGTTTAGTTTTAGGAATCTCTAACTCAAGATTTGTTTACATCAAAGCAGAAAGGACAAGTATCAGTAAGCATTTCTCAAATGAATAATCCAAAACCAAATACAATGTAGAATGAGAAATACTTAAACCACTTTTCTGCTGATCCATGCTTTATAGCTACACTTAAGAGCCACATGCCGTTTTGTGTCCAGACAAAGAATGCTCTGGGACAGCAGGATGCAGTAGACAATGATAGCAGTGTTTTAAAAAAAAAAAAAAAAAAAAAAAAAGGAAGAGAAATAATTAGCAGAAAAAATCAGAACTAATGTCCTGACATATAGGCATCTATTAATGAAATATCATCTTGCAGCTGTGGGAGCAGAATTTGGCTCTGTAGCTGATGAATTCTTTGATAATAAAGAAGCTTCGCTGTATGTGGGAATTCACTCTCACCCTGCAGCTCTGGAGTGAAAATTTTTGGTGTGCACTACACTTCTATGTAAAAAATCAAACAATGGAGTAACCTGAGGCATGATATGCCTGCCAGTGCATATGCAGCAGTCTGATGTGTGATGATCAGTAACAGTCTGAGGGCTATGAGTTGGAGGAGGAAGACACCCTGGTATCAGCTGAGACTCCCATCGGATGAGGACACGGAGCAGATAGCAGTCACAAGCAGATGGGGGAATGGGTTGGGCTGGATGAATGATGGAGCTGGACTACAAATGTGAGAAACTTTTGACCACTGTGCTATGAACAAATTTAGCGCTGCAGTGGGAGGAAGGATCTAAGCATATAGGGATGGGATAAACACAATTTTTAATTCTGTGGGCCTGGCAGGACTTATGTGGCCTGTCTGATTTGCATTTAAAGGATATTTTAGCTTGAAGACACATGGTGGACTTTACAGTGAGTATTTCATATGGAAGTCAAAGAAGGGGGAAAAATCCTCTACAGATTATAGGCTTTCTGACTGCTAAAGGCTCAATAGCTGACAGTGTATCCTCCAGAAGTCACAAACCTCCACTCGAAGCTGAATTTTCCGCCTTAGCTAGCATGCATAATACCAAATTTTCATATTCCTGTAAAAACTATAAATTAAAAAATCAACTCTTTTGGGAAATATTAAAGACAAAATACCCTAAATGCTAATAAAAAACATTTTTCCTTATTGTCTATATGATCAAACTTATTGGAAAGTAAAATATCCACTTTCTTATTTCGAACAAGTCATGGTATTGCTTTTCTCCCTAATTCTTCCACATTCCTATTCATACTTTTTATTTATGTTCTCTCCCCATGGTGCAGTATGAATGCTAATTTATTAAAAGTACTTAACGACATACATATAATTTTCCTATGATATATACGCATACATGTTTTCTCCTGCTTGAGACACAACACCCCTTCTGGTATGTTCTGTACTTGGGAAAACCATGAATTTTTCCTGCCTGAGTAAAGAGATCCACAATGAACTGCTTATATGCAGTATTTCTCACCGGTCAGCTTTGGTCCTCACTATTGGACTTTCACTCAATAGAAGGGTGAATTTGCAAGGATACAAGAGGAAGTTACAGTATAATTAAGTAGGTGATAACATGCAGTGAAGGGTTTCCTTTGCAATAATCTCAGATCCTACATTCTCACTTTCTTCTCATTAAATAAAGTAGGTAGGAGTATCATAGACAAGGCAGAAACTGAACCTTATGGTAAAATGAGATAAGCAGACTGGAGTAGTCCCTATTCTACTGTGCAGTGTGTATGAATACACTAAACTGTCACATTGGCTCACAGCCTCTACATTCCAAAGGAGTCCTTTGCATCTGGACAATTCTGACCAGAAAAAAAAAAAAAGAGAGATATGTTATTTTAAGCATTTGAAGAAAAAATATTTACTTTTCATTAAAGCTCCTATTCTGACTCCCATATTGAAACTTTGGCTTTCAACGTTGAAAAATCAAAGATAGCACTAAGGAATCATTGGTTTGAGCTCCTCAAGGGCGGGGAGAAGAAATCCCTCAAACTTTACCCATCCAATTTTTTTTGTTCTGGCACTTTTCAGAAGTGGTTCCCCAATCTGTTTTCCAATGAAAATGGCTCTGACATAAAATGTTGTAATGGACTTTCTCTTGGTTATCAGGAAAGAATACAGCATTCCATGTCTGGCTAGAAGTCCATGAACTAATTAGGAGCTGAAGTACATCTCCTACAAGGGAAAGCTGGGAGAGCTGCATTTGGTTAACCTATTGGAGAGAAGTTATCTTCGTAATAAGGAGATCTTACTGCTTCCTTCAGGTACTGAATGCAAGAGTCCAGAGAAGTCAGAACAAGACTCTTCCTTGAAGTGCACTGTGATAGCCACATAAGACAACAGACATGAGTTACTACTCAGAAAATTCTAATTAGATATTTAGGGAAGTGCTTACTGTGAGGGTAGTCAAAGACTGGAACAGTTGTTCTCAGAAGTTGTAGACATTATACTGCAAAACATAACCAACTATAACTACATCTACTGTAAAATCAGCATCCATTTCTTTGACCCTCTTCAGTAGGCTCTGCAACTTCTGGACTTGCCTCAAATAGGCGTAATTGAAAGCAGCTTGGAAAATTTAGTGGTGACATCTATTGCAGCACATGACATCAGTGCTAAAATCTTTATAGTGCATTCTACAATTCTGTTTATCACTCATTGTGTTGGAAATTAAGGTCTGGAAGGGATCTAACATCTCCAAAAGCTCTATGTCCTTGGAAACCAGTCTCCACACTTGAGACTGTCAGATATATCCTTCTCTGTCCGTGAATGTACTCTTTAAGACTTTGGAATTTTCCTAAAGGTACAAAAACATTCCAATCTGACATGCTGCTATGGGTAGAAGAAAACTTGCAGAAAGTAGGAATTCTGACAAGACCAGGAATTTCAGGTCCCCTGAAGATAGCTGTTCCTCTTCCAAGAAACACATATGCTGCAGTTGTTTCTGATTACCAACACTCTTGAATTTCATAAAGAGCCTCTTCATAGTTTAGAGTTGTTTCAAAACTGTAGCAAGTATCTTTTTCTAGGCAAAACCCCCCTAGATACACAAACTCCAGGAGTTTATAGGTTGCCATAGCTGCAGTTCAAATCAGCTGAGAATCACTTGGCATTGCTATCTTTCACAATACAATACATTGAATAATAAAACAATACAATACAATAAATTTCACCTACTGCAGGTAAAATCACAGTTTTTATTTGTTGTATTTCAACATATTACTGCCCAGCATGTGGCTGTGTAAACATCAGAGTTACTTCTGCCTGACTGCTTTTGGGCTGATACGTCAGAAGATTTATCTGCCTCATCGGCACTTTTTAAACATCCAGGCAGCCAATTGAAATGGGGAGGTATAACAGATGTGCCAACATCTGCTACCACAAGCATTTATCTGGACAGCAGAACACAGAGCTGTAGATCCCAAATCCTAACCAGTTACAATTCCATGTGTTTGGACAGCCTAGATTTACAACAGTGTGAAGTCTATATTCAGATATTAATTAAAATAAAGTTGAAAATGTGATTACATTTGTGAGATATACCTTCCTGCAATTCAGTTTGTCTTTCAGACACAGTAAAGACACCATACTATGAAAAGGCTAAATTTAAAGTAGAAAGCACTATTCAAATTCTATCCAATCCATGCTCTTTTTTTACCTTGAAATACAAACATATTAAAGTAAATATAGTTAAAACTTGTGAATTTGAATCACATATATGTGCCTATAAATCATGCACATGAAGCAATAGGCAATGACTTTCTAAACACATTTTTATTTTGCTGGCACCAAAATGAGGTCTAGGGGCACCATATCCATGCTGAGTTTCAGCTGTTCGAACTTCTGTTGCACATGGAAATGTCCTCCACCTCCAAACACATACTTGTGTAGGTTGATAAAATCATGAGATGAAATACAAACCAAACTCATCATCTGCTTTTTTGATGCACAATACAGTTTCACCTGTATTGCTGCTCACCAAACCATGCCCTCCAGGAATGACTATCACATTCTCTTTGAAGAGATCCCTCATTAAATAAAAAAGCAAACTCACAGAGAAAAGGCCTCTCTGCTTTTTTTGATTTCTCCTCTGAAGGCCCAACATGCATAATACCAAAACCTTGTTTAAAGTCCATTTTCTTGTAAAAGATTCCCTCTTGATAGGAGGATTCAGCCCATGCTTCCTGTGCTCTAGATTTTTCTGAGAGTAAGCTTTAAAATAGTGATATTATAATAAGCTGGTTAACATGACTTAGGCTATTTTTTAAAGAACTCGTAAACTAAATTATTTTCTCCTATTTTTTGTCTGGATATCTAGATTCCATGTCTCCAAAACAGACTACATGAACATTCAAGTAGAAGGCATATGAAAAATAGCTTTAATAAAACCCTTAGAAACATTTTGACTGTACAGAATATATGGAGATATGTGGGATAATAATATAAGAAATGTTTAAACAAAGAATTTCTCCAAATGAAGAAGATTTATAATCCACAGATTTCCAAAAATATGAAATATATTGCCAGCACCCCTCTCTTTTTTCACTGAGTGAAAAACAGATACCATATGTTGTAATGTTGCCTAACAATAAAGTGCTGCTGAACTACAGTCACTTTTCTTCATTTTCCTAGAAAAACATAAGCTCTGACAACAAGGAAGGATTTTTATTACCTTCCAGGTGAAGTAAGGAGTAACCCTATACTTGTTTTATGAAATCATGAAACAAAATGAGTACCACTGACTTCATATATTTTCCTCCTGTTCTAAAACACAATAAATGGCAATAACATTGATAAATTTGCCTGTGTCAGTTTTGTGTCTTTTTCTCCCCACTCTCTCCTGATCCTCTCCAGTTGTGGACACAATTCAAATCCCTAAACTGGGATATTCCTTACTTAGTGAAGGTGAGATGACAGCAATTTCATTGGTTTTGAATGTCAGAATTTTGTGATGACACACAGTAATACACTCAAAATCAACAAAAAAACTATGGCAGAAACTACCCTGACATTTCCTTCTATCTAAATGATCCACTGGCTAGCAAGGAAAAAAAGTGAGTTAATGGCCAAAAAAAGAGATGCATTACAATTAAAGGCTCCTGGGTTTTACTGCCAGTTCTGTCGCTGATTGACTTGGCAAGTCTCTTCAATACAACTGTCCTTAGTTGACCTGCTTGTGAATTCCTGTAGCAACAGAGGACATCATAACACTGAAGAACCTCAGTAGAATGGTGTTAAGTTTAATTAATTTATACTTGAAAAGTGACTTTAATTCTTAAAAGACAAGTGAGAAAGTGAAAGAAAAGCGCTTCTCCTTTTACAAATCCTTTGCTCATTTACAGTGTACAACTGGCCACAGTTAGGGAGAAATTTCATGTTTATTATTGTCTCTGTGTAAATTATAATCATATAAATTCACTGGTATTTTAAAAATAAAAATGCCAGTGCAATACATAATCTTACGCTGTTGTATACCAAATGCATGCTAAGAGTCTTCTTTTAATTATTACACAGTGTTATTCAAAGAAATACAGCAAAAAATACTCCAGTGCCACTTTTCCCTTTTAACTGTGACCTCTTTCATTTTTAGTCAATAGTGACAGCCAGCTGGATCACAGGTCAAGTGTTAGCAGCTCAGAAATCCTTTTGAACTAAAAGAAAAAGATCACAAGGAAGGGTTTTATAAACCCCAATCACTGTAGTGCTTTCTCAAGTCCAACTGAAACAACTTTAATAATCTGTTTACTTGTCCAGAAGTATTCTTCACAAGCTTTTCAATTAATAGCTATAAAATACTGGTAATTTTTTTTCCCTGGATTTGTATAATGCAACAGGTAGAAATGGAAAAAAACACCCCAATCACCCCAAGACCCCACAAACCAGACTCTCCTAAGCAACCAAGACAGTAGATTACAGGCACACACATACCTGCTCACTTCCTTCATGACACTTATCGGCAGACACTATATAATATTAAGAATTACCACAAAAAATCAGAAAAAGGTTGTCAGTAAATGTCTCTATACCATGAGGCATTCACAATTCAGCCATAACCACTAGTCAGATTATGAATTGACAATCAGAAAATCAACATAATGTACGAAGCCTGTGTCCTATGATAACAGACTGGGAGAGTTGTGGTTGTTCACCCTGGAAAAGAGAAAGCTCCAGGCAGACCTTAGAGTGCTGTCCAGGACCTAAAGGGAGGCTACAAGAGAGCTGGAGAGGGACTTTTTACAAGAGCATGTCACGATAGGACGAGCAGTAATGGCTTTAAAATGAAAAAGGGCACATTTGTATCAGATATTAGGAAGAAATTATTTACTGCATGGGTGGTGAGACATCCAGAGAAGTTGTGGACACTTCCTTCCTCAAAGCGTTTGAGGCCATGCTTGATGAGGCTTTGACCAACCTGGTCTAATGAAAGGCTGTTGGAAACAGATGATATTTAAGGTCCCTTCTGATTCAAACCATTCTCTGACTCTAAGATGAAGTCCCCCCTTATCTAAGCCCACTCTGAGCTGTCTGATCAGCCCCTCCACCACAACAGCAGCTGCATAAGGTAAGGCATGTGGTGAGAAATATCTGTTTTTCCACTGCAAATCTACACCACAGCAAGTCTGTTTCCTTTCCTCTTACCATACTAGTTAGGTCTGATGACAATGGAAAGACACAACCTTGTCCACCATTTCAGCTCTTCTAAACTGAAACACTCACATCTCTACTAGGATCCTTATTTCTTGAAGCCTTCCCTTTTAAATTATGTTTGGTCATTGTTGAATTTAAAAACTGCCTTTATTTGCTAAGGGCTATTTTTTGATTCATCCTAAATTTTAAGAAGTTCAGGAGAAAAAAATACTCCAATCACTGTAGGAAGCACAGAAAAAACAAGCACAACCTTACACCAAGTCACAGAGGTATTAGAGTGGTTCTTCACCTCCACGTCACTGTCATCCTTCCTGAACATGGCTGGAACTTGGTTTGAGTGATGGCTACCAAAACAAGGTCTCATGCTCTCTCTCTCTCTCACTCTCTCTCGCTCTCTCTCTCTCTGTTTCACCCCTTTACACTATTAAATAGAAAACACGACTTCATAGCTTTGCAGAGAATTTCTACGCTACATGTAAAGAATTTCTAGAAAACTCTTATCCAAGAAACATTTTCCATTTTGAGAGTTACACATCCATCTTCTGGGTTAGCTTCCTTGTATAGAAACACTCATCAGGTAACAAAACAGACGAGCCTGACTGCAGCAATTGGCAGCACTGGCAGCGTGTGCACAGAAGCTGCTGCCAGAAAAGCTGTTTGTTCAGGTGCTAGCAATTGAGGAGGAGCTCCAGTTGCATGGCCACAAGCTCCTGTAATGCTCACAGAGGGGTGTTTGCAGGCTATTGCAGCTCTGGAGGGGGCTGTTACAGGCTACAAGCTCAGTAATACTCATGTTACAAAGGCCTTAAATATGTATTTACAAGGTAGACAGATCTGTTTGATTTACTGTTTAAATAATCCATGTGTTGAAAAGCTTTAAATAGGAATTCTCCAGGCAGGCAGATCTCTCCTGGGCTCTTACAGCAGTGGTGGACTGTTCAGAAGTTCACTGGACACCCCACTTTAGTGGCCTGTGATGATGTCAACCCATAAATACTTATGGGTGTTCAAGTAACATTGCCTCACTCAGACCACTAATCTGAACAAAATTACCTCTTCTTTAGTTCTAAGGAAAAAATACCAATAAAATCAATCACTTCAAAAGTGTAATGACACAGAAATGGTAAATTTGCATTTGGTCCTGAAATGTCTTCCCTCATCACAAAGGGATGAGTGTTACTTGAAGAGTGAACCAATGTGTGTTACGGTGGCGTTGCATCTACTGCAATGCTCAGACATGATAAAAGAAGAGAACAGGATAAAATTTCCCCCTACACGACTTTTAAGTGTCTAGTGAAAAGGGGTCTGAAAAGGTTCTGAAAGGTTTCTAGCTTATCTCTCTTCAAGGCTCATTTTTAGTTGTTTGTGAAAACAGCTGACAGCATCTGATCCAGAAATGCTCAGGCCAATAGGAAATCTTAGCAATTTCAGCAGGTTTGGATCAGGCCAGTGGTAATTTAAATTTACAGTTAACAGATTTATGAGTGCAAATACTTTTCAAAACATTTAAATGAATGGCTGTGCATAACCATAAACTAGCACTTACATTCAACATGCATACACACACATTTCCTTATTCTGATGTAAAAATCTGTCCCTTGAGTCTACAAATCAGAACACAATCTTATGAGTAATAATTTCTGCCCAGAGGTATTAAACAACCCTGAGAGCACTAAGGGTTGCTCTTCTTAGGAGGAGGTACTGATGATATAGTAAAGCAGTTTGCATATGAATATTCTAATTTCCAGAAGTCCTATTTTCTAGAACATAGCAGGTATCCAAATAACATGTGTAGTTTCTAATCATGCTCCAAGAAGGAAAAAATCTCATGTGGCTTTTTTTCAAAATACTGTTCTCTTTCATGGCTGCTGTTTCCTGCAAGAACTCTTATCCTTTCATTGCCTGGACACAAAAGTTTCCATAAAAACTGACCACAGAAAGACTTCACCTGCACGTGACTCACATGGCTGGCTGTTTGATTAGTGACATGAACAAACTTTCTGAACAAAGAAGTAAAATAAAACAGCTTAATGGTTTCTAGGACCTTAAGTGAACAGCATCAGAATACCTCGTAATTTCATATAGGGTCCACTCTACCCTTAACAGCTTCTCCCAGGTACTGGTCTTAGTATGATACTGTCTCAATCTGTCACACTAGCATTGGCATGCATTAAACCAAAGTTGTCAGACACAGGCAGGCTCACACAATGGCTGCCATTTTCCCTTTTTCACTTTGAAAATGTTAATCTTGGCATGGTGGACTGTTGATGTGGTTTTTCAGGCTCCTGTGAGCTGTGTCATTGTACTGAAACAACCACTTGTGCCTAAACATGAGAATAATCAGATCTGGAAAGTCTTTTAGGCAATTCTTCTGGTCTTCTTTGCACATCCACATCAAGTAGCATCCAAACTTCCTCCAAAAAACCCCCCCAGTTCTGAAAGAAAACTTCAGCCTAGTCTTCCTCATATATGCAACAACAACAGCTACCTCAAACCACTGCTATTTCTTGTCAAGGATATCTAATTTTGCTGTTTGCAAGAAACATTCAGCTGGAAATAAGGATCTTTTCCTATCTGAGATATATGAGCTTTTAAAAACTGTAATCCCCAGCAGAAAGCAATCACTTTGTTTTGCTTTGCTCAAAAGCTACTTCAGTACATGCATGGTATGAAGGTCTCTGCCCTTGGGTAAGAAACAGTTGACTAAACAAGGCTACCAACTTGTGCCTGCTTTTAACACCTTATTTCCTTCTGTCTCTCGCATTGAAAGGCATTCTCCTTAGACTGAATATGTAGGACATAGTCAGACATTAGTGATGCTTTCTTTTGCCTGGCTTTGTATTTACAACATTCTTTCAAGTTTCTTTCCTATCTATTTTTCAACTATTTCACCATTTAAGTGACTCTGTCCTCTTAATCTCTGTGTTACTGCTAATGTTCCAAACCAAGTGTATGATGTTTCTGTCTCCTGGTTTAGAAATGTTATTTAATAAGTCTACATCCACTGCCTTATTTACTCCTTTCTAGCACCAGTACCCTCTATTCTTCTTACAAGAACAAATTTTAAAGCCATGTTTAACATCAGATTTACTAGGGGCTGTGATGCTTTTAGTCCTTTCACCTCATTGGTACCAACAAGTGTGATGTATACTCTAAAATTAGATGATGTAATTCCAGCAGCATAAAAGCCACTCACAGCCAGGTTTGTCCTGATATCATTGGCTCTCTATCAGTGATATTGACTGCAAGTCCAACTGAGCATTTACAAATCAGTCAGTTATTTCCTGCTTCTTAAAAGTCATGAGTATCTGGCTATGCTAGAATTGCAAATCTTTTGATCTCTTTCTGCCAACACTGACTGATGTTGTCTCTGCCCCTGTCCCGATATCTACAAACAATTCAGATTCCTTTTATGGCAATTTTTGCAGCAGCAACATAAGGATGCTCAAGTTGACTACCAGCAATCCCCCCACTTCTTCATCTTCCCAGGCATTTGTTTAAAGTATGGTACGGTATGGTGCCTAATGAGCCTCCCTGGGAGTTCATCCTTCCAAGACAATTGGCTCATACCTAAGTTCATTGCACTGTGACAATCTGAGCACAACCCACTGGGCTTTTCCAGCTGACAAACAGAGTAGAAGAGTCTTGTAAGCATCTAATCCTACCAAATCAACTGCAAATATCCATAGCCCCACTACTGGTTATTGTACGTGAGCCTCCTGTTGGTTTCTTGTGATGGTAACTCAGGTATTTAAACACTTGCACATATTTGCAAGCAAGTTCCAAGCTGATAAGAGTTTTTTAGGATTTTCCTTTTCTTGGAAACCATTCTTGTTTACAGCACCTCAGTTGCTAGTTGTCTTGTTTCCTTACTTCCTAATTTGGCTGAATATTTTGCATTTGTGTCTCAAAACTGATGTATTCTTCATTTACAAACTATTTCTAGGACATAATGAGGTGTTGCACTAGTTCTTCTACTTTAAACTATCTTGTTTCAATGCCTTTCTGAAATCTTCAGGTTTGGCTTTTAATCCATTAAAAAACTACTGAGTTTGCCATGGAGACCTGTGAGTAGCTTATCTGCATACTTTTTAATGGGAATGCTAATACGCATTTTGGAAACTGAACCACACTCCAGACAACAGACAGATTTTTTGTTGTGTGTAATTAGCTAAAGTTCACACCAGGAAAAAAAGGAAACAATAAAACCCACAAAGATTGAACCAAGGAGCACTTATATAATCCTCCTTCTACATAAAACATAGTAAATAGTAAACCTCTTTCCCCTGAACACAAGAGAAATCAAATAGTGTGAGATAGAAAACACTAGGTGCTTCTTTCATCCAGGCTACAGACTACAGGGTGGCATGAGCAGAGCTTCTGCACCTTCTCTTGCTGCTTTCACCCATAGATGGTGGATGGACAGTGATGATTTTATTAGTTGTTGTCTTCCCAACTACTTAGCATTTTTGTCCTTCCCTGACACTACCGCCACAGCAGAGCAACTTATGCAGCTATTCTGGAAATTAGATCAGGCAGCTGGGCTAGGTTAAAAACAACCCTGTTAAAAATCTATTTAAAAAATACTGGATTACTTCCCACATCTGTTTCAGTAAGCAATGTTGGCATAATTGAGGGGCCAGAAAACATCAGGCAAGTCCTTCTCTACAGGAACTCAATGGCCACGGCAGGATACACCTAAGCCAGTACAGTTGTAGAGACCGTGACAGCACTGGACCATAGCCGCTACTCAGCTCACAGTCCTTCTGCTTCTCCCCAGGCTTGGCAACAGGTGATAGGAAGTTCCTTTTGACTCTGAGACTTTTTTTTTGGGATGGAGATATTTATCTCTGAGACGAATGCTTTCAATTTTTTCAGTTCCTTAGTTATGGCAAGTAGCTTAATCATGTCTTATTAAGCCTGAAATAGCAGATAATACAACCAATAAGTAACCTAAACCATAATGTTACCACATGGGCTTAAAGTTTGGGAATGTCTTTTATGTTTAGAGCTCTGATAATTAAAGGCTCTGAAATGTTCTTGTTTCTCCTACAATGTTTTCATATTTAGTAGAAGGCATTCTTCTCAAAGGAGTCTAGACAGTTCCTTTTCTATTTAAATTTCACTTGAAGCACTTTATATCAGTCACTCAGTGAATTTGCCTTGGGCAACTGAATCACAGCTGACAGCAAACTAATGACTATGATGGTGTGATTAGTAGAGATTACAGACAACTGAGAACCTGCCAAAACATTTGCTGTCACAATATGTATGCCAGCCATTACTAGGCATTAATAATGGCCACAAAGAGGGCTTGATTCCCCCAGGTAGACCCTTTAAAAATTGTCACTGATATTCTGATTAAATGGTGAAAAGTATTTTTATTTGGCCATTTTTTGAAATATTCTATCTAAATGCTTACATTCCTAATTTATATTTAAATATTAACAGAAAAATAGTTTCTATTATATTTAAGAAACAAGTACCATGATCAAACACACTTGACAGAGAAATTTAATTAGATCACACATGGGGAGTCAAAATCAAACTTAAACTCTGAGACTCTTATGCTGTAAGATACCACAATAAAACCCAACTGGGAAGAAATAATGATTTCACTAATCCCTAGCAATGACTTTTTGAAGAGTTCAAATACAAGTTTGCTTGTTCTGATGAGATTTACTAAGTAGATATTATTTGATTTTTCTGCTTCCTAGGAGAAGAACTGCAAATTCCCCAGGCTGCTGCAAGAACAAAGGGCTGAACTTGCAATTGAGCATCTTAGCTGCTAAAGACAATAAAAGTGAACTCACTGCATATTTGCTAAAGATTTTGCCATTCATTTAATTTCCAAATGTCATCCAGTTATATGAAACCTTTAAAAAGATTTCTAAGGTAGAGCAAACAGGAGGATAGGATGTTTTTAATCTTGTATTAAAGATATTTAATTATTTATAACCACTCTTATTTAAAATACAGTAACTTGAACTTATGCGAAGACTCATCACTGTTTAATAATAAAAAGAACCATCTGTTTCTCATGCCTGTGCCTATAAATATTTTGTTACTAGATGATAGTGGAAAACATGAAAAGCTAATGACTGACTGACAAGCAGACTATTTAGATGTTGAAATGAAAATCTAATGAAGAGCAACATCACTAATCACATGTTATCATTTTAGGAAGCCTCACATAATGATTTTCCAATGACTCAAAAACACATCCACCCTTGTCACTGGATAGTGCAATACATTAATAACAAAGGGAGACTTGTAGTAGTGAGCACAATTTCTTGTAAATGCAATACTTACAATGTTAAATATCAAAGAGCAAGTAACAGAAATTATATTAATTTTCAATATGAAGCATGATCTTACAAACACTCAAGCATACACCCAAGTATCTGAAAGGCTGATCTCTAAGGCTTAAGATATAAGTCAAATTGATTCTTAAAGTTAGAGGCAGGGGAAAGCAATTAAAATTCCAGTGACCATTTTTAATTGTGGAAAGGCTTCCTTTAAACTGTTAAATCTGCTAAAACAAAGCATATGAGTTGCAGTCTTCACTGCACAAAGAAGCAACATATTTAATAAGCCTTCTAGACTTGTATGTAGTCACTGACTGCAGAATTCTGCTTTCATATTTCACATTTAGCCTAACCCCAGTAAATCCTGTGACATTACAGAGGTATGATATAAAATAGTCTTTGGTGCAGATTTTTTAAGAAATATTCCCCCTCTTCTTTTTCTCAGAGGAGCCTGCTATCAGCTGTATAAATGCCATATCTGTAATAACAGAAAGAGAGGCTGAAGTGTGCCAGTGATCTTACCTCATACTCAAAGTCCTCTGCTCTATCTGCATCAGCAGGCAGGCTGGAAAGATACTCATTACCTTCATAAAATTCATGCTCCACCGGGTGAAGAGAATGGCAGCTATATGGAACAAAGCAGTACAACAACAGTAGAAGAGACAATAGGTTTTTTTTAAATTAGAACATGATAAAACCCCCCACATTTCTCTGCAGTTTTCTCATCTCAGGAGTGCTACTCTGAATGGCCTGACAGCCTGAAAGGAATTGTACCAAGAAGCAGCACAGGCTGTTGTCTTTTCAAAAGCTCAAGCTCTAGCTGAGTTCATTTTTTCTGTGTTCATCTTCTATCAGATTTTACACAGGGTGATTTCTTAAAAGGGTCTGGTTTGGGCCAAACTGCTTAATTGTGACAATGTGGGACTCCTTACACTCATAAAGGTACCAAACTCCAGATTCATGTGCTGAATCATGGCTAGGGGCCACTCACTAATTATCTGGTCATATTCTTGAATATCCATGATCTACAACTCACTCCAGGCTCACAAACTGTTCAAGAATTCACATAAAAGAACTTGTATTATCCTCTTCTGTTAAAGTGGTAACAGGGTGGTGAAGTGCACTTGAGCAACTGCACACTTTACAAATGTCAGTAAACTGCACTGTTTAGCACACAAAGAATGAGGTCTTTATAACAGCTTTAGACCCATGACTGTATCCCAACCATGCAGCACCCAGTGTGGATCTATGTTAGCAGAGGTAGAAAACTCTTCCCCATGCTGACGGCATGGGAGCTTCAATCACAGTAGCCTGAAGTTTATAAATATCCAGTAACAACTCAAAAATACACATATCATGTTCCCTGCTGTGCAGCTCAATCCATTTTACCTAGAATTTCTAAAAATGGACCTCAAGTCAAAAGTGATATTAGCATCAATTCTTCAGAGATGCACACTTGGCTAGAGAGTCAGTGAAAAAGCTCTAGGGCTATCATAGTTTTGCTGGCTACAGACAGAGGGTCTGTAGGATCATCTAGGTCACCCACTAGATGATGTTACTCATGAGGTGAAGTCAAAAGAGGAAGAACCCTCCACACTGCTTATGTATAAGCACCACTTGCTGGTGTTTACATCCAATTCAGTTCCAAAGAATTCAACTGATGGATACTTTAATTCATACATATGAATTTTTCATAATTTGCCATATGACAGGTAAAACTGTACTTTTTGATTTCTATAGATTTGGAATTGTTTTGCTTTTGATAAGGGACCTTCATTTTAATAATTTGTTTCCTTGAATTTTTGTAAGAAGTTTGGAAGAACAGAAAACAACAAGACAAGCTCTTTCTAGGTTTGAAGAAACTTTTTTGGTATTTTGGAACACAGAAGAGTTTTTCTTCTTAACTAGGGCTTAGCTTAGGATGAACAAACACATGAACATAAAGCAGATGATAAAAGATTTCTTTCTGTATCTCTAATCCACAAGTAGAGTTTAGAAAAGCTGTCACTGAAGCCTGAATGGGACAGTGGTTATCAAAGACATTTGTAATTTATGTAAAGTATTCCTGACAGTTTTTCAAAGTGAAGACTACAAGTTTACCACTGCAACGCCTCAATCCCACAGGTAAATAGCAGAAGAAAATAAACAATACCTGTCTGAAAGTAGAAAAGGGCAGATATCAGGAACTGGTGGTGTGGAAGGCCTTAGTTTCGCCAAAGCCATAACGTGCTCAAAAGTGATGTCAGTCTGAGTGCTGGCATCAATAAGACGAACATCCTGAGAGCTACTATGAACTTTGCTAACTGGGGCTCGTCGTAAAACCTGAACCACAATTGGCTCCTTGGCATTGCGAAAAGCTTCCACTGCTTCTTCATGAGTGGCCTTGGAGAGGTCCTTCCCATTGACCTAGAGAAAAACAGAAAAATAGAGCAAAGGTTAGAGAAAAGGCAGCATAAAAATATGGATGCAAAATATAGGGGGATGAAATATTTGTGTAGTACCTCAAGCTACCTGATGACATTGACTGGACTAAGTTTTGGTATCCAAGTAAGAGAGAAGATACAGTTGGGAGGAAAAAATAAATTCTTTAATCTTGGCTAGAAATTAGAACACTTCCAATAACTGTCCTACCCAGTGAAAATCAAACATAGCAAAGAAACTACAATATTTAGAAAGTAATGTAAAATTATTTCACTCATGCTATTTTATTGATCTCATAAAATACAAATAAAAAAGGGGAATGCCTTTAATTTTAAATTTCAGCATTTTCTGTGGCATGCAATTGCTTTAAAGGATTTCAGGCATAGCATTGTTATTAATGCAGGTATCAATAAACATGTCTGTTTAAAAAGAAACAAGGCCAATTTTCAATGTTTTGTCACTTATCTGCTATGGCTATTATGCAACCATTAAAACCAAAGATAGTAAGACTTGACTGACATAGTCAGCTGCTGCTCTTTTAAGGAAAGAGAAATCTAAAACAAATTAACTGAATAAATAATTTGCTATGAACAGAAAATAATAAAATGTGCTGAAAAAGCAGCATAGCTTGGCAAAATGAAAAGGCTCTGCCAAGGTTTTTCTCCATGACAGGACGAAAGCAGAAAATTCCTCCCAGTCTAGATGAGGCCTTAAGCTAGTAAAAACGGTAACTGCAAGTATGGGTGATGCTAGATTCATATGAATTCAAGTGTTTAGGGCAAAATTCTCAAGTATCTGCCCACTAAAAATGTGAAGTCTAATTTGTCAATGCCAGTCAGTAGCTAAGCCCTTGGACACAGGGTTGTGCAACATGCTTACACAGAAAGTACTATTACATTATTTCTAGAGCAATGGAATCACAGTTTACTGCTGCACAGGACCTAACTGTTGTGAGCTACTGTGGAAATGAGGTGATCCTGTGCTGGGGTAGACAGGCAGGTTTTTCTAGTAAGAATTGTGAATGTCTGAAGGCACCAAAACCTGATTAAAATTTATGTTCCTAGGAAAATCTCTACACTGGTAGCAAATCAGAAATAAGATTCTACTGCAAGTTCACGTCTAAATTAACTGTGTTGTATAGGCACGGAATCATAAGACTGATAAATGAACTAAGATTAACCCTCTCCTGAAATGGAACAGACCATATACCTAACTTTTCCCCAATGTTTGCAAATACTGGTTGAAACAAAAATTTATTTGCCATACCATTCTTTGATTCAAGAAATTCTTGGAACTTCCTTGTCAAAAAAAGAAAAAAAGAAAAATACAAACAAGAACAGAGTCAGCAAACTTAAAAGAGCCTCAGTAACTTAGCAGCCTTTAGTAACATTTTGAGGCAACATGTGCAGCCATAGTCTTGTCTATTTATGTGCATGGCTGTGATACTGTTGACCATTAATTACACATATATATCAAGCCAATACATTTCCAGAGTATGTGCTCAAGTACAAGGTAGAATCATCTTTCTGGTGACATAACTTCCAAAGAAGCAGTGCTTTCATGCCCACGTAACTCATGAGGACATGCAAGATAACCACCCTGTAGCGTAGACACCAATGCAAAGACCTGCTGATCTTCCTAGCTAGCCCTGATGCTGTATGTGTTGATGAGAGATTTTTAACAGATTGCTATACATAAGAAAGCTCAAAACTCCATTTGCTGAGATGCTGCCTGGGATAGCCAGAAGTACCATGCCACTGCAGCCTAGACTGTGATCAGGTAATATGAACAGCAGCTTGCTTGGTCACCCAAGTTCAATGCATATCTATGATTTCTTTGATGACTGAAGCAAAAAATATTAAGATTTAATGTTATAATTTTATTGTTTAAATTATCATCCATCACATCATAACCTTGGGTTACTTTAATCTAAGTTACATGGAAAAATATCAGTGATATTTAAGAGGAAGGGCCAGAGCAGTAAAAAACCAAAGAAATTTACCCAAGGAGAGAGCTTCTAGAAATCCTTTCCAATAACACAAGTTATATCACCAGGGTGTTGAGAGTCAGCCCCATCTAATAGAGGCAATTAGAGATAAAGCTTCAAGCCTGGGTCTTCTAGTCACTCTTCAGTTCCACTCTCTGCTTCATTCTTGTTTCTAACTCAGATCCTATCAAGGACACAATTTTTCAGTTTCTGCAGTTTTTGTAACAAGAGTGTCCTATAGGCTCTCTGAGGAACTCTGATTCCTAAGGCCCCAAGAACAAAAAAATTACTTTTCTAACTCCCCAAACCCTTTTGATACTTTCTGAGCTTCAGATAACTATAAGGTGTTTCTCCTAGAATTAATGCTTGGAATAAATACCATATAACACTGTATCATTTTTTCCCCCTATTCAAGTGTAAAACACACAATCCTTCTGTATCCCAGTTGAACCACATGGATTTTGGCACAAGCTGACCATTTTATCACAGATCCACATCAGCAAATAAAAAAGATATTTGGATAGCATACAAAATACATTATTAGATTTTTTTGTTTTGAGAACCAGAAGCTCTGTTTATTCACATCAGTCAATACTTATCACTTATTCTGAGGAAACAGACATAAATTTACAACAATGCCATTTACATGCAAATTTTATTTCTAAAGAATAATAATATTTTTAAATCACATGAATGTGAAAAACCACAAAAGATACCCATTTTCATTTATCCTGGGTGCCTATGACTGACCTCTATTTTCATTTAAATGCCTATTTGAACACTTAAAAAACATTCCATCCTTTATGTTGGTTTCTTATGAAATACAAGCACATTGGACCCCATACTTGCTTAAATTGTCACTGGAAGTTGATCAACACACTTTCTCGATCTGCATAAAGGTCACATAATTTATGAATAGTGCCTTTCTTAGAAGAAAATCTATAGCTGAATTACTCTCTGCTGTCAGCTGTCCTGCCCACTCGGGACTGAGAAGAGAGTATTTTCTAAAATATCGTAAAGCCAGTACTACAGATGGGGTTGGAATCTCTCTTCATGCAGCTTCTTTAAGGATTTTCTGCCTCCTGCATTATCCCCCAACTTAACACTCACACATAGTTACCCTGGGAGCCATAGACAGCTGAGCACTTATTTACAGCAAGCCATTTACAGGTTCTTAGTGGATGATTAAATAAATTCCTTGCCTTGGAAAGGTTACTTTCAGTGGAATCCAGGGTACTATTTTAAGTGGATAGACAAATCAGTCACTTTTAACAGTCAACACAAAGACATGGGAATACATTTGTTGTAGCAGATGGACTAATTAATCCACAAGCAAGTTGTGAATGTTAAGTAAAGAATATATCTTTTCTCATGTAAACCCATCCTCCTGCCCTGTTTGATTAAGCTTTTGTTTAATGAACACTCTCCCCTTCCCCCACACCCCACACC